>PVHT021183554.1:605573-629463 GCA_004024745.2 Catagonus wagneri
TAAAAATATGAATAATAAAAGGCAAAAGGACTCTCTTTATAAGTGGTAGGGAAAGATCTCAGGACATATTAATAGGCAAAAAAAAAAAAAAGACAGTGCAGTGTACATACAGTATTTGTAGAGGGGAGGAGAACAGAAAAAACACAGATTCAAACTTGCTTGTACATGAATCAACAGTGTTTTTTAAAAAGCCCAATAAACTAACAATAGTGATTAATTTTTTAATAGGGGAGTGTGGGACTTGGATGGATAGGAAACAGGATGAAAAGGAAACTTAATGATGTACCTCATACATTTTGATTTTTTTTTTTCTTTCTTGTCTTTTGTAGTTTTAGGGTCACATCCAAGGCATGTGGAGGTTCCCAGGCTAGGGGTCTAATCGGAGTTGTAGCTGCCGGCCTGCGCCACAGTCACAGCAACATGGGATCCGAGCCACATCTGTAAACTACACCACAGCTCACGGAAACAACGGAGTCCCAACCGACTGAGAGAGGCCAGGGATCGAACCCGCAGCCATGGTTCCTAGTCAGATTTGTTTCTGCTGAGCCATGACAGGAATTCCCATTTTGATTTTTTAAACTACAAGATTATCTATTCAAGATACTTAATTTTTTAAAATAAAAAAACTCATATTCACTTACTAACCTGGTGAGATATACATTACGTAGGTGTGTATGTGGCGGGGGACTAGTAGTAGCTCACGTCTATGGTACAACACTCTAGATATGTGTGTGTGTATGAGTGGAGAAGGATGTGGAAAACACATACCAGACTGCCAGCTGCCAGGTATGCTGCGTAGACCAAGAATGGAGGCAGCACATTTTAAACTGTTTAATACAATTTTGGAGTGTTTATGTTAAACAAGCACACGCAAGAGAACTTTGTTTTTCACGAACAGCTGGTACTTGAATAAAAGGTAGCTTAAAGAGAATCTGCAAGGATCATAAAGTCAAAAAAGTTTCAGACTTTTAACTTAAAAATGTATCTCCGAGTTCCTGTTGTGGTGCAGTGGAAATGAATCTGACTAGTATCCACGAGTAGATGTGTGTGATCCCTGGCCTCGCTCAGTAGGTCAGGGATCTGGTGTTGCTGTGAGCTGCAGTATAGGTTGCTGATGCTGCTTGGATCCCGCGTTGCTGTGGCTGTGGTGTAGGCCGGTGGCTGCAGTCGACTTCCAGCCTAGGAACCTCCATATGCTGCAGGTGTGGACCTACAAAGCAAAAAAAAAAAAAAAATATATATATATATATATATACATACACACACACACACATCTCAAAATTATGAAAATAAGTTTATCCTATCCTATATTTAACAGACATCGTGATGTTATCTGCACCTATACAGTTGATACAATGTCAGAAAAGGACAAAGAGCAGGCAAGGCAGCACGGTCAAATGGAGACTATAACTAGTTTACTTCGGACTGTTTTCAAATTTTGACAATCTCTGCTTCCTAAAAGACTCGTGCTATTTTATACACTCTGTCATTTACTTTTCACACTGGCCCTGGAAAGTTCTATGTTGTAATGATCCCAGCTGACAGAGGAGGAGCTGGTGACTCTAAGAAGAAGGTGAGCGGCTTGCCCACAGGCTGAACAGACTGTCATCAAAGGCCACATTGGCCACCACGCCACAGTCTCCCACAAAGAAACAGAGTTGCTTTTTAGGGAAAAAAAAAAAGGAAATGATCAGAAACAACTGATTTTCTGATATTATGATTAATAATGATTTGTTTTACCACTGTAACTATTTCACATACTTCTGTAAACAAATTTTGTGAAGATCTGTTTTGTAAAACAATAAAATACCAACACTTCAATAGGACTATCTAAGCCTCTTACTTCATTATTTACTTCATTTTTGTTCCAAATATCCCCGTTCTTATGAAAGTCAATTCCCCGAACACCCCTAATTTAAAAATCACAATATGCTGAGGTCCACGGTGAGTACTGGACACGAGTCCCGTCATTATCCTATGGACTCAACAACTGATGATTTGAGGCATTACGCTTCTAATCTTTTGAGGAAAAAAATCCTTTTGGAAAATTCCAAGATAAGTATCTTGTAGCCAATACCATATTAACCAGCATTTACCCCAAGTTCTCAACACAATAAAAGTCAAGATTTTTTCCGTGGTTTTTTTTTTTTTTTTTGCTTTTTACGGCCGCACCAACAGCATATGGAGGTTCCCAGGCTAGGGGTCTAATCAGAGCTACTGCTGCCGGCCTACGCCAGAGCCACAGCAATGCCAGATCTGAGCTGCGTCTGCAACCTACACCACAGCTCATGGCAACGCCAGATGGTTAACCCACTGAGCAATGCCAGGGATCGAACCCAATACTCCATGGTTCCAAGTTGGATTCATTAACCGCTGCACCACAACAGGAACTCCTAGTGTCTGATTTCTGCTACTTTGGTCAAAGGTCTTTGTCCAAGGTATTTCAACAGTTTAACCTATCTATTGGTTTCATTTATTTATTGTACACATAGTATATGCACCAGGAACAATGCTAACAACTTTACATATATTATTTCATTTAATCCTCAGAAAAACTTTAAGACACAATGCTAATATTTTTATACCCATTTTATTTTTTAATTAATTCATTTTTTTTAGGGCCTCACCTGTAGCACATGGAAGTTCCTGGGCTAAGGGCCAAACTGGAGCTGCAGCTGTAGGCTTACGCTACAGTCACAGCAACACTGGATTCAAGCTGCATCTCTGACCTATGCTGCAGCTTGCAGCAACACTGAATCCTTACTCCACTGAACAAGGCTAGGGATTGAATTCACATCCTCACAGACACTATGTTGGGTTGTTAACCCTCTGAGCCACAATGGAAAACTCCCTATACCCATTTTAGAGACGAGGCAACTGATGCCCAGAGAGCTCAAGTAATTTCCTCAGGTCTGAGTAAAATTAGTACCCAGACCAAGCTCTTAACCGCTTCCCTCTGGCATCCAGGCTGAGGTTTTTAATATATAGACAAGGGCCTCTACATGGTTCTCACTTTAACAGCCATTTAAACAATTAAAAATCAGTAACTTCTATTCCTCACCACTTGCTCTATTTCCTTTCTAAAGAGAATACACACATAAGTGCGTGTGCACCAGCCCACTCGGGAGGGTAGAGAAAAAAACCCAGATGGGTGTACAGAATTTGGGACAGTAGTGGTGGGTGCCTGGGCAGGGCCAAGGGAAGGGGGTACCTTTTCTGCGATGCCATTTTCTGTCGTGTATATTGCCATGAGCTCAGTGTCTTCATTGTCCTGTTCTCCGCTGGACGTGGCACCTCCATTGATCACCACCTGAAGAGAAACACTTTGTTCAGAGGCTTTTTTCACCCTACACCACTCTGTTGTATAAAAACACTTGCCCCAAAATAAAAAAAAATAAACACATTTTTCACCTATCCCATTAGCCAAGTTTTAAGTTTTCTTTTCTTTTTTTTTTTTGGTCTTTTCCAGGTCCGCACCCACGGCATATGGAGGTTCCCAGGCTAGGGGTCCAATTGGAGCTGTAGCTGCTGGCCACAGCCACAGCCACGCCAGATCCAAGCCACGTCTGCCACCTACCCCACAGCTCACGGCAACGCCGGATCCTTAACCCACTGAGCGAGGCCAGGGCTTGAGCCCGCAACCTCATGGTTCCTAGTTGGATTTGTTAACCACTGAGCCACGATGGGAACTCTTAGGTTTTCTTAAATGAAACGCCTGATGTGTGTGCTACCTCAGTGACTACACGTGTGTTTTTGATGGAGAAACGTACCACATGTCCTTAGAGTGAGGTTACATAAATGTGTGTGTGTGTGTGTGTGTGTATGCGCGCTCAGCCGAAGGAGACCAGAAAAGGGACATGCAAAAAAACCTACAAGAAACAGGACCCCTTGCACCCTCCAGGTGAAAGGGAGGCTTGGCTGAGAGAACAGAACCACAGCTTGAGTGGGTGAGAGATACTGAAGCTCAGTGGGTGAGCTGCCTTGGTTAAGACCCCTTCCCAGGTAAGGCCTGGTACCAACTGCTATGTCCCTACGGGGAAGAAGTGTGCCAGTTAACAGCAACTGACACAGCAGCCCATTGGTGTGTGCACTGCCTTGTGGCACTGGGACAAGGGCAGAAGCTGTCTATGTCTACAAAATCCAGTTTCTGGGCCCTCAAGGTAAGGACTAGAAGTTATCCTGAGACTCAAAAGGAAACAGCTGGCAGGGCACGACCCCACATCACGTCTATCCTTGGTGAGGTGCAGCACAGTCACTTTAGGTCCTGGCTGCTGCAGCAACAAGAACCTTAAAATATTCTTAGTCTTTAGACTAATGATTCCACTTTTAAGAATCGATCTTCAAAAAATAATAATGAAAATAATGAATAACAGCACTTTTTTTATTTTTTAATGGCCACACCTGTGGCATATGGAAGTTACCAGGCTAGGGGTTAAATCGAAGCTGCAGCTGCCGGCTGCACCACAGCCACAGCAATGCCAGATCTAAGCCACATCTGTGACCTATACCACAGCTCAACGGCAATGCTGTATCCTTAACCCACTGAGAGAGGCCAGGGACTGAACCACATCCTCGTGGATACTAGTGGAGTTCATTACCACTGAGCCACAATGGGAACGCCCACATTTTTTTTTTTTTTTAATGACCTCACCTACAACGTATGGAAGTTCCTAGTTCAGGGACTGAATCTGAGATGCTGCGGCAATGCTAGATCCTTTAACTCAGTGCACCCGGGCCAGGTATTTGAACCTGCATGTCTGCAGTGACCTAAGCCGCTACAGTCGGATTCTTAACCCACTGCGCAACAGCAGGAACTCCCACAATTACATTTAAGTGCAGAAGAAAAAAAAATACATAAAAAGTGTAATTCTGGTGTTTAAAACACAATGAGAAAAGTAAGAGGTGAGTGACGGCATAAAAGAAAATACAACACATAAAAAATGATGGGTTTCAGTAATTCAAAGGGAATATCTGCAAATCCGTACATACAAATAACCCAATGGATAGGGATCTGTGATCCACAGAAAAATAAAAATATTAATACATAATGCATTAATGAGATACACAAAAAATTGTTCAACCTCACTTAAAATTATAGAAATGACAATATAATTTCATTTTTAACATTAATCAGGGGAAAAATTTAAAAGATGAATCTAGTGTTCTTGATGAAATGACCTTTGGGAGGGTAATTTGAACCTCACTTCAAGAAAAATATTCAGCCATTTAAAATAAAACATTTAGGAGTTCTCATGGCACAGTGAAATAAATCGGACTAGGAACCATGAGGTTTTAATTAGGGGAAAAATTTAAAAGATGAATCTAGTGTTCTTGATGAAATGACTTTTGGGAGGGTAACTTAGCACTGGGAAACAGGCATTTTCTTGGAGCCAGCAGCTCACAGAAACTTATACTCCAGAAATATCTATGCAATATCTATCTTCAAGGTTGATGACTGGAGCATTATTTAAAATGGGAGTACATAGAAACAATACTTATAAACGTAAATGTTTATCATAAAAACAGGAACTATTAAATTACTGTATATCCACTTCAAGAAAAATATTCAGCTGTTTAAAATAAAACATTTAGGAGTTCTTGTGGCACAGCGAAACAAATCAGACTAGGAACCATGAGGTTGCGGGTTCAATCCCTGGCCTTGCTCGGTGAGTTAAGGATCCTATGTTGCCGTGCATAGGCTGGCAGCTGCAGCTTCGATTCGAACCCTAGCCTGGAACTTCCATATGCTGTGGATGCACCCCTTAAAAAAAAAAAAAAAAAAAAGGTGGGCAGAAGATCTAGACACTTCTCCAAAGAAAACATAAAGACGGACAAAAAGCACATGAAAATATGCTCCACATTGCTAATCATTAGAGAAATGCAAATCAAAACTACAATGAGGCATTACTTCATGCTGGTCAGAACGGCCATCATCAAAAAGTCTACAAACAACTGGAGAGGGTGTGGAGAAAAAGGATCCCTCCTGCCCTGGTGGTGAGAATGTAAACTGGTACAACCACTGTGGAAAACAGTATGGAGGTTCCTTTAAAACTACACATAGAACTACCATATGATCCAGCAATCCCGCTCACAGTCATATACTGGGAGAATATCATAATTCAAAAAGCACCCAATGTTCACTGCAACACTATTTACCATAGCCAAGACACAGAAGCAACCCAAATGCCCACTGACAGAGGAATGGATAAGTAAGATGTGGTACATATACACAATGGAATTATTACTCAGCCATAAAAAAAGAATGAAATAGGAAATCTCTGGCAACTCGGTGGGTAAGGATCCAGCATTGCTGCTGCTGTGGCTTGGGTGGCTGCTTGGCCTGGGAATTCAACCCCTGGCCTGCGTATTTCCACATGCCACAGGCACAGCTAGATAGATGGATGGATGGATGCACGGATAGACAGATACCTCATCACTGTAAATCAACGATACCTCAAGAAAAAATAAAATTAAATTTTTAAAAAAGAGAAAAATAAAAATTTTAAAAATTGATTCCTTAAAAAAAAAATAATGTCATTTGCAGAAACATGGATGAACCTAGGTATTATCATACTAAGTGAAGTAAGACAGACAAGGAAAGACAAATATCATATGGTATCACTCATAGGTGGAATCAAAAAAAATGATAAATAGGAGTTCCCGTCGTGGCTCAGTGGTTAAGGAATCCGACTAGGAACCATGAGGTTGCGGGTTCGATCCCTGGCCTTGCTCAGTGGGTTAAGGATCCGGCGTTGCCGTGAGCTGCGGTGTAGGCTGCAGATGCGGCTCGGATCCCGCGTTGCTGTGGCTGTGGCGAAGGCCAGCGGCTACAGCTCCTGTTAGACCCCTAGCCTGGGAACCTCCATGTGCCGTGGGTGCGGCTCTACATAAAGGCAAAAAGACAAAAAAAAAAAAGATAAGTAGCAATTAAGAATTCAGTGTTGTCTCCGCCATGGCTTTATCAGTACTACGGTTCAGGTCTAATCCCTTGCCCAGGAACTTCCTCAGGCTGCAAGGGTGGCTAAATAAGTAATAAATAATACAAATGAACCTATTTACAAAACGGAAACAGACTCACAGACCCCAAAAACAAATTTACATTTACCAAAGGGGAAAGGTGGGGAGGAGGAAGGAACTGGGAGTTTTGGACTGGCACACTATTGCATATGGAATGGATGGTCAATGGAGACCTGCTGCATAGCACAGGGAATTCTACTCATTCGGTATATGGGAATGGATACATGTATATGCATAAGTGAATCACTTTGTTGTACAGGAGAAATTATCACAACATTGTAAATCAATTTTACCTTAATAAAATTAAAAAAAAAAACAATAAATTTTTAAAAAGCCACAACACAGGAGTTCCCGTCGTGGCTCAGTGCTTAACGAATCCGACTAGGAACCGTGAGGTTGTGGGTTCGATCCATGGCCTTGCTCAGTGGGTTAAGGATACAGCGTTGCCGTGAGCTGTGGTGTAGGTTGCAGACGTGGCTGGGATCCCGCGTTGCTGTGGCTGTGGCGAAGGCCGGCGGCTACAGCTCCTGTTAGACCCCTAGCCTGGGAACCTCCATATGCCGCAGGTGCGGCTCCACATAAAGGCAAAAAGACGAAAAAAAATTTTTAAAAGCCACAACACAGTAATCTAGGATTACCCCAATTAAGCTAAAAACATGAAATAATATAAAATTTTAATAACCTCCTTGTCTATCCAAATGTTTGGTAAAGGATCTGGAAAAGTCACAAACCAATATGAAGGTGTGCAACTAGGCGCAACGGGGCAACTGGGGCAAAGGGTCCTGATGGGCACCTTCCATTTTTCACTCCCAACCTTTCTTTAGCAGTTGGATCTTTTATAGTCAGGAGGTATTCATGTGTTATTTGTATATTGCTTTTTAAAATGACTAATAAAAAAGATACATACCAAAATGGTAAAAGCAGTTGTCTTTAAACAGTGGGGCCATTTTTACCCATTTTTCCTTTACCTACTTTGGCAATTTTCTATAATGAGATCAGTTTATTTTTACAACAGGGAATTAATTTAAAAGACTAAAGATCTAAGCAGCATAGCTTAGACTGAGGCAGTCCAGAGAGATTTCCATCCACTTATTTTTGCAGTTGAGGAAATCAGGCCAGAGAAAATTTTAGTTTCTTATTCAAGGTCATATAAACTATATAATCCAAGTCTGAGGATAGTTTTAAGGTATTCCAAAAATCTCAATTAACAGTACACAGTTCTTACAGGATAAAATAGTCTTATGTCAAATAAAGAGTTGCTTTTAAAACTATCTCTAAGTCACTCTATATACTTTTTTATACAAGCCAGCTGGGTTTGTGGCATTTGTCTATAAGACAGGAGACACATTCCCAGCCAAGTTCAAGTCCTTGTCACAAAAGTCTAACTCACTATCAGAACCACATTACAAGTCATATCACAGCAGCACTCACCCACTGAGAAGCCAAGAGGTACACACACAGGTTGAACTGTCTTAAAACAACTCACAGACATAGAGAAGAGCCTTGGGGTCGTCAAGGGAGAGAGGGGTGAGGGGATGAACTAAAAGTTTGAAACTAGCAGATGCAAACTATTACTTATAGAATAGATTAACAATAAGGTCCTACTGTATAGCCCAGAAAGCTATACTCAGTGTCTTCTGATAAACCATAACAGAAAAGAATATGAAAAAGAATGTGCATATGTATGTGTGTGTGTGTGTGTGTATACACACACATACATAGAACTTAATCACTTTGCTGTACAGCAGAAATCAACAATCAGTATGGTAAATCAACTATGCTACAAAGTAAAAAAAGTCTATTACTAAGCCATGAGGAAAACCTAGATCTGATTTAAAGTCCTACCCCAGCTGAAACTAAGCATAGTCTTCACCACCAGTTGCTGCAGAGGGAAAAACCGCTTCATGGGTATGGGACTGTAAACATTTTGGAACCAGACGGAGATGATGGTCGTACAACACTGTGACTGTATTGTTCACTTTTAAATTACTAATTCTGTTGTGTGAATTTCAACTCAATAATTTTTTTTTTAAATCCAAAACATAAAATCTGGCAGGAGTTGGCAAAACCCTCTCTTTCCCTTATTTAACCCATTCTCACACACACAATTATATAAACAGGTACTACAAAGTAACGCAGATGCTCACAAATTGATTCAACAATGCTCACATAGTGATTCGACAAACCCTGTTTGCGCATCTGCTGTACCCAGGCAATCAGGATACAGTCCTGATATGGCCCAGGAGCAAGTGTCAGGTTAAGGACTCAACGCAGGATGCAGCTGAGAGTCTGAAAGCTGTGGCCAGGACAGGTGTGCCATGTTGCAGTGCAGGCTTCGGATGGCCATGCTGACTACAGCAGGAAAAGTGGAAGTGTGGGGTGAAGTAAAGGGAAGGATGGAAACAGAGGCAGGCAGACCCTACTCCAAGACAAGAACGGATGTGTCCTGGACTAAGGTTTTAACACTGTTCTGGGAAAGGTAGTCTGGTTCAAGAGAGAGTAAGCATGCTTAATGCTGCTTGGGGACTGCCCAGACATGAGCTGCAGCACCACAGCTCTACAGGTGAATGCATAGGGAGACACCACAGTACTCTGGCAGCACCCCAGACCTGGAGAGGATTTGGGGGGCAGAGGAGTAAAGCATCCAGGCCGCTGTCCAGTTCCCTCGCCTGGGCAGAGGAGCAGACGGGTGGAAATGCTGGTCCCCAAAAAAATTTGCGTAGGGAGAGGCAGAGCGACAGATTGGTACAATGGAAGTTGATACGCCAATTCCAAACGTGTTGATCTAAGGAAATCAACCCATAAAGAAAGCTTACTTTCCCAGGCCAGTGTGGGAAGTTTATTTAACTGTCTAAGTATTGCTGACCTATGATTTCTAACATTAACAGGTAAAGCCATCCCCGGGGACCTTGGAGCCCATCTTCCACCCCACAGAAGCGTACTGTTCCAGAACAGAGCCGCTGCCTCTCTCCAAGCCACTCTCACCCTCAAAAGGAAACTGTGCGCCTTCTTGCCAGGCCCCTGCTCTAGCAGTCCATCTGCACGCCGACTGGGAATGGGAACAAACGTGGAAGGTGGGAGGTTCTCAAACAAACGTAAGAGGAAACAGGTTTTTACTGAAGGGAGACAGGGATTCAGCACCAGAGGGGGAAGTTCACTGGGGCTGCCTGTCTGACCGGCTGTGTTCCCTGTGTTCAATGTACAGAGAGTAATTAAACATTGCTGAAGGAGTAAGGGTGAAGCACTAGTTGTACTAACATTTTCCATTTGATTAAATTAGCTGATTTAATGGTCCATTAAAAAAATGACATTTAATTTTAAAAATTAAATCAGTTCTTTAGGAAAGACATAGAGCTTTTTTTTTAAGAGAAAAAGATTAAAATGTTGCTGATACTATGAAAGTTCCACATTTTCGAACTTCTAAATATTGTTTCAACTGGGAAATAAAATACGCCTTGGAAAGCTTGCTAAACTTAATAAAAATGGATTTTCTTTTGTGTTATTAATAGCACCACAGAAATCTTGGCGTCTTTCATCTCAGGAAATTAATCAAGTTTTTATTAAGAAAATATACATCAGGAGATTATTTTAAAATGCTTCAAGAACAACGTCTTTTCTCCTCCCAAAACTATTTGAAACCAAACTGTAGCTTTAAATTTTTTC
Organism: Catagonus wagneri; assembly: GCA_004024745.2. Lineage (NCBI taxonomy): Eukaryota > Metazoa > Chordata > Mammalia > Artiodactyla > Tayassuidae > Catagonus > Catagonus wagneri. Next base: position 616,254 of record PVHT021183554.1, read on the forward strand.
CCCTAAACTAATAGTAGACAATCACTCAATCAGTTAGAAACGCAGGTTGTCTCTGTCTAAATTTGTCCAGTTGATTTTGTCTCTAACACACAGGGCTATGCTGCCTTTGTCGGGGGTGGGAGACTGCGCCTCGTGCTCAGTAAATTTGTCTTTCTTGCTTTTATTTCTACTAAGCTAAGACAATGCTAAACTATTTGTTTCTGAACAGTAATCCTGATATGGTCAAATGTATAGGAAGCAAGAGTGACAGAAGTGATAGCCCAGGAGTCCCAGGCTGAACATAATTACGACAATGCCGACTTAAACTGACAGCTGAATAAGCCTGTGATTACTCAAACAAAAGCAGAAGGATACAGGTACATGCACAGGGAACCAGGTGCCTTTGACCAGAGGGTTCAGGACTCAATTTATCACCTATTGGGAACCTGGTAAAATTCACCCACCACTGACTACCATGTGCCTGGCAGTCAAGTGAGCCATTTTCTACCAAAATAATCATTTTCAGAGTAGTAATGATGTTTTCTGATTTAGCGCTTTCTAATAAAAAGGTAACAGGCATTACTCCCTGCCTCACAAACACACACAATTATTTCGTCTGATATCTGTATCTATATACTGTAATTAAAATGTGTTTTAGGAGTTCCCATTGTGGCTCAGTGGTTAACAAATCCAACTAGTATTCATGAGGATGTGGGTTTGATCCCTGACCTCGCTCAGTGGGCTAAGGATCCGGCATTGCTGTGAGCTGTGGTGTAGATCACAGGCAGGGTCGGATCTGGCGTTGCTGGGGCTTTGGTGTAGGCCGGCAGCTGCAGCTCCAATTCAATTCGAACCCTAGCCTGGGAACTTCCATATGCTGTGGTTGTAGCCCTAAAAAGAAAAAAAGAACAAAAAAAGAAAAAAAAAGCCGTGGTTGATTTAAACAACGAATAAATACATACATATTTCTTTAAAAAAAGTGTTTTAAATAAAGATGATACCAAGATTAGTGTTTCACAGCCTTTAACCCAAGCCCCTCCTTTAATTCACATAAAAATATTCCACCTATCTTCAACATTATCTGAAAATTAACTATCATGAAAAATAAATCAAAGTGAATATAACACAACATATGCTAAACCACCAGAGCTCGTCAGTCGTAGGTTTTGACTCCCCAAAAGATCTGGCTGGTGGATCCAATATAACTCCACCAACCCTAGAGCCAGCAGAGGCAGCAAAGCCTATAATCCTGTTTCCATTGCTTCTTCAAACACAGTAGCTACCTGTGACACTCCCAGTGAGTGCTGCAAGCAAAACACTCAGGGGCAAGCAATACTGTGGCCAAAAAGCTGGCCTCCTTGCCTTGCACTTCCCAGCCCAGGTCTTTTTAGGGCAGCTCTGGATTTCTTCAGCCTTCCCCATAAAGTTTCTCGGACCACAGCAGCCAGATAATCCCTCAGAGTTTCAGGTGTGTCCCACCTGTCTCCCAGCATCAGCTCTCCTTCAAGAGGAGCCGAAATGTGCCTCACGTCTCTAATACCAGCCCTCAATCCAAAGGCCGGGGTGGACTGATATGCTGTCACTGGCCCACACTGCCCACCCTCTGTGCTCCTGTCCCCACACATATCCCACAACCACGGTCATGGTGAAAGCTAATGTTTCTGGGCAGATTCATGCCAAGCACTGGGCTGGGCACTTCACCAAATAATCTTCCCTTCAAAGAGATGTTTGCAAGAGCTTAACTCAGTATGTCCCTTAGACACCCCCATCCTCTGACTCCAATACAAATCCCAAGGGCATCCATCCAACAGGTTATGGTGCACCATCTAAAAGGGGGCCACTGCCTTCCATTCTTCTCAGGTGCTAACCCTTTATAGATAACAAGCTAAATCCTCTGATATGCAAATACGTAAGGGTTACAAACCAGCAAAAAAAAGGGCAAACATTCCAAAAGGAAAATAATACAAATGACTCCTGAACATTTGAAAAGATGTTCAACCTTATTCATGAGATGCAAATTAAAACTGTAAAAGAAAACTTTTCATCTATTAAACTGGCCAAGGCCCAATCCAGACTGACCCACATTCCACTGGCAAGGCTGCAGGAAAAGAGTGATGCTGCAAATGAAGGTGAAAGGACCTCAACAGAGGTAGTGGTAGCTCTCAAATCACCAAGATACAAGCTCTCTGCCCCAACAATTCCACTCTTGGAAATTTGTCCCTTTAAAACATGTGAGTGAAATACCTTGTGTGCAAGGATTCACTGCAGTGCAAATCGTAATGACAAAATATTAGAAACAATCTAGATATCTAACAACAGGAAACAGTTAAATTATGGTACATCTATTACTAAAAAATGCTCTGCAGTTATGAAAAGCCTGAGGGTGTGCCTTATATTCTGACACAGGTACATACAGAACATTTTCCACAATATATGTGAGTAAAGCAACAGCAGAGCTCTAAACACAGATGTTTAGATGCACACACGTGTAAAAGGTGATTTACAAACTATTCATACATACAAACATATTCACAAACTATGTCTTAAAATGTAGTGTGTGGGGCGAAGTGGGGTAGGCAAGACTGGGCAAGGGGCTTTTCACTTATGCTCTCTGTACGCCTAAATTTTGAATCATATAAATATATTACCTAGTGTTTAAAAACAAGCTTAAAAACTTAAAACTAGAACTTCGAGAACCAGTTAAAATTAGGGTACAGCTACTCAGTTAAACACGAGTAGTTGATAATGAGGAGGAGGCAAATCCGAGGTACCACCTGTCAGCAAGCACACACAATGACAAGGCAAGGACACTCCCCAATTTACAACCAAGTAGAAAGGCGGACACTTTCCTGACCTTCACCACTGGTTCCAACCTGAGAGCAGGACTCCTCCCACCTGGACCACCTTCCTTCCTGATTTCTATGAATAGGGCCACAAGGATGATCCTATTGAGGACACGGAACAGGACAAAGAAAGACCTTCCCCAACCTCAGTGCGATTTCCAGTGTTTTGGTCAAAAAACTCTGTCACAGTATTTTGACTTTTTAACTAACTTAACCTCTAGTTTCTTTTTATTCTCTTATTTATGGCACATTTCATATATCCCAGGTACAATTTAGGCAGAATAATACCTCAGGTAGTCAGTGTAGGAGCATGGGCTTCAATGCATTCTTTGGCATGGCTATTGATTAACATTTGTGGCGTAAGGGCTCCAGGGAGTAACATCCCCACAGGCCTTGTTTACTACAGGGACTGTACCTACGCCCAGATGGACATGAATCCCTAACCCCCTGTGACTCACTTTAAGGGAAGAAAGGGGCAAAGAAACCATGAGACTTATGGGACATTTCCACCCCTAAGACCCCTATTGGACAAGGACTGATACAGGCAACTGGGCAAGGCCAATGGGAGAAAACCACAGCTTTCTGGAGCCCACATTGGTAACCCCCATCTTGAAGGGATAAAAACCCCTATAAGACAGTAGAGAGGAGGGGCTCTTCTTCCCCCTCCCAGCCTGTCCTGGGAGCTGTTTGCTTTCCTGTAATAAAGACTTTGCTGGCTTGCTGGCTGTGTGTTCGCAAAGTTCATTCTTCGGCTCTGTGAGCAAGAACCCAGATTACGGTAACATCTTTCCGGTATCACCATGTTAATAAATTTACATATATTTTCTCATTTTATCCTGAGGCGGATGCTACTTTTATTCCCATTTTACAGACTACAAAACTGATGCCCACAGAGTTTAAGTCATTCTTTGGGGGTCTGAGTCAAATTTGCAATGCAGACCTTATTCCAGACTTCAAGCTTTTCCCCTCAAAATCCTGGCTGAGACTTTAAAAAATATCTCGATAACCACTCTGACATGCCTACCCTCCCTTGGCCCAGATACCCAGGTAGGCCTTTGAAGAAGCCGACCAGACAAGGACTGTTTCCCAAACCAGTTAACATCTATAAAACAATCAGTGGCTTGAGTCCCCTTTCAGACCCCCATCAACCAGTCTGCATGCTGTTCTCAGGTTTATGGGCACAGAGGAGGTGAATAGGGGAGTGGAACAAACATTTATTAATGGCATACTTTGTATATGATATGATGTTGCTATGTGTAATCCCATTTACTTTTCTTTCTTTTTTTTTTTTGCTTTTTAGGGCCACACCCGTGGCATATGGAGGTTCCCAGGCTAGGGGTCTAATCGGAGCTACAGCTGCCGGCCTACGCCACAGCCACAGCAACACCAGATCCGAGCTGTATCTGCGACCTACACTATAGCTCACAGCAACGCCAGATCCTTAACCCACTGAGAGAGGCCAGGGATTGAACCTACAACCTCACAGTTCGTAGTCAGATTCATTAACCACTGCACCACGACGGGAACTCCAATCCCATTTACTTTTCAAATACCCCAGATTCAGACAAGGAGGCGGTGGCTTCAAGGATAAGTAGGTGCACAGGTTCTCACAGGTATCTAAGCATAAACTGAGAGTTACACTTAAGGCCCCAAAGCCCCACCTTCCCACACAGAAAGTGACTCCTCCACAGATGGAACCAAACAGGCTCCCTCCTACCCTGAGGCTGTGGGTGTTGATCTGCACAACTCTGGACAGCAATGCTACAGGTTCTCCCTCCAAATGCTACCGCTTGAGGAATTTTCTCTGCAACTGTAACTTGGTGCCACTCTGAGACAGCTCAGGAGATAAAAGGGATGGGATGGGGTGGGGAAGACAGACATTCACAAAGCATATAAATGGCCAAGAACAGGGAGGAAAAGTGTTCCACCTCATTATAATTCAAAACTAAGGCAATGAGATTTCATTTATGGATTTTGTTGATGTTTAAATCTAACATCCTAGCACCAGCCTGTGTGCATGGTGGGGGTGGGGCTGAGGGAGGTGCTCTCATATAGATGCTGAAAGTATAAACTGCCATAATAAGGTTAACATACTCCAGGCTATCAATTATTACAGCAAAGAATCAGAAACAACCCAAGGTCCCAATGAAAGTTTATTAGTTTAGGTCTACGATTTGCTATTATGTCTCAATTAAAAAGTATGGGTTTCAATGACACTAATAAGCCAGGATATAAAGGACTTTATAAAGTAGATTTTGTGTGTGTGTGTGTGTGTGTGTGTGTGTGAGAGAGAGAGAGGGAGAGAGAGAGAATTTTACAGACTACCCAAATATTTGTTTCAAATCTCTGAATGAAAAGACATCAGAATATTAGCTTGTAGTTTTTCTGGCTGATGGAACTTTAATAAAATGATGGTTATGTTTTCTAAATTTTCTGTGGTGAACATATTTCTTTTGTAAATAAATTAAGTTATACAAATAATAAAATGACAGAAAACAAACATACGTGAATTAGAAAAAAGATACAGTGAAAAGAATATATTGGTTTTCTTACTACCGTTCCATTTCATTCTGACAGCACACTTTATACCATGAAGACTGGGAAGAAGGAGAGACACTTTAAAATATGTAAAATATAGGGAGTTCACGTCATGGTGCAGCGGTTAACGAATCCGACTAGGAACCATGAGGTTGTGGGTTCAATCCCTGGCCTTGCTCAGTGGGTTAAGGATCCGGAGGCTGCAGACACGGCTCGGATCCCATGTTGCTGTGGCTGCGGCGTAGGCTGATGGCTACAGCTCTGATTCAACCCCTAGCCTACGAACCTCCATATGCCGCGGGTGCAGCCCTGAAAGGACAAAAAGGAAAAATAAATAAATAAATAATATATGTAAAATGTAAAAGAAGGAGGAGGAATGACCAGGTAATTACTACCATACAATCGCTCACAGCCTATATTCTTCCTCGAGTACTTTATGAAATCCTAACGGGAAATTGGCTTTTTCTCCAACAGAACTTTAGGCTTAGACTATGGTAAAGTAATCAATCTAAAATATCTTACTTCTAATCATTAAAGCTCAAGAGACTGCCTACCTACCTTGGGTGAATACAGCTAAGGAGGGATTTAGAGGTAGGGGGTTCAGCAGGTATAAACACGTAGAAGAAAAAGATCTCTAAACTAGTGTAGGAAGTGCAAAAGACACAGGCAGGAATGACAAAGAGGGGTGGTAACGGAAACCAGCCAGGAGGCAGGGAGACCAGAGGGAGGCTGTCCTGGTGATCCAGGGAAGAAATAATGAAGACTCTCAGACAAATACCATATGCTACCATTTACATGTGGAATCTAAACTATGATACAAATTGGACTTCCTGCTGTGGTGCAGTGGGTTTAAAGGATCTGGCATTGCCGAGGATGCAGTGTATGTTGCAGCTGTGTCTCCGATTCAATCCCTGGCCCAGGAACTTCCATATGCATCAGATATAGCTATAAAAAATAAAATATGACACAAATGAACTTATCTATGAAACAGAAGTAGACTCACAGACACAGAGAATAGATCTGGGGTTGCCAAAGGGCAGGGGGTGGGAGAGGGAAGGACCGGGAGTTTGGGATTAGCAGATGCAAACTATTATACATGGAATGGATAAATAACAAGGCCCTCTTGTATTGCACAGGGAACTATAGTCAATACCCCGTGATAAATGGAGAATGAAAAAGAATATGAAAAAAGACTGTATGTATAACTAAATCACTTGGCTGTACAGAAGAAATTAACACATTGTAAAGCAACCATATTTCAATAAAACAAATTTTTTTTAAATACTAACAAGGACCCAAAGAAAGGAGCAGCAGCAGGGATGGTGCTGATGGTGGACCTTATAGGATAGGGAACGCAGGAGGCGTGGCTCCTACTTCTGTTCTTTCTTGTCACATCTGGTTTAGCTTAGATCAACTCTGTAAACGTGCTCTAGGAGGTCACTGCAAAACTCTTATTTTATGATAGTTCATACTAAATTGTATATGTCCCAACTACTAGATGGGCCTTTTGTGGTTTTCTTTTTTTCTTTTGTTGTCTTTTTAGGGCCCCACCTGCAGCATATAAAGATTCCCAGGCTAGGGGTCCAATAGGAGCTGATAGGAGCTGTAGCCGCCGGCCTACACCACAGCCACAGCAACGCCGGACCCAAGCCACATCTGTGACCTACACCACAGCTCACGGCAATGCCAGATCTTTAACCCACTGAGCGAGGCCAGGGGTCGAACCCGCAACCCCATGGATGTTGGGTTCATTAATCACTGAGCCGTGACAGGAACTCTGTACACTTCTCATTTCATATAAAACTACCAAAACTCGATTCAAATTAAAAGCTGCAGAGAGTTCTCTTGTGGTACAGTGGATTAAGTAAGGATCCTGAATTCCAGTGTCTTGGGTTGCTGCTGTGCGTGGGTCTGCAATATAAGGAACTATCTGAAACTTCAAAACTAGAGCAGAAAAATTAATTTTTAAAATATCAAAAACTCTAGAAAGAAAAAAGGGGTAAGGAAAAGAATCTTCTTAACATCCCTAAAAACCTTCATCTGCATCCCATCTTTTCAATGTTTTTATTTCAAAGCATATATTTATTGGCATGTTCCCATTCTAAAACAAAAACATCTCCCCACTCATACATTTTTTTTTCTCTGTAGGGCCACATCTGTGGCATATGTTAGTTCTTTGGCTAGGTGTTGAATCGGAGCCACAGCAGTGCTAGATCCGAGCTGCATCTGTGACCTATGCCACCATTTGTGGCAACACCACTGGATTTTTAATCCATTGAGCGAGGGCAGGGATGGAGCCGGCATCCTCACAGAGACAATGTCGACCTGTCAACACTCTCTTCCCTAAATCATGGCCATTATGCAGTAGATCCGAACTCTGACACAGGGGAGGGAATTAAACCACTTTTCTGGGCTGGCTCCAGGAAATACAAAGTCTCTCCATCCTTTTCTTAGAAACACAAGTTCTCAATCTCAATTTCTAATTATTCTTACAGAAACAGAACAATTTCCAAGACAACTATTATTATCATCCAAATGAGACTTCCAATTTTAAGGCCTGACAACTCTGAACTCTCTATTTAGTTAAGTATTAGAAGGAACTCCGTGGCATCCGTTCATAAGATTAGGGACATGTTCCAGGCTTCTTTATTCACTTTTTTTTTGCCACAGCATGCAGTGGATTCATGTGGGATCTCAGTTCCCACAGACCAAGGACTGGGTTGCAGTGGTGAAAGCACCAAGTCCTAACCACCAGACGGCCAGAGAACTATTTATACACTTTTTAAAAAGGACTGTTTATACCAAAAAATCTGGTGCCTTCTCTTCACTGCTGAGAATGGGCACATTCAAATCTGTCGTCACAGAGTAAAGGGCCCAGAGGAATCAAAGATGAGGGCATCAAGAGGGCATGACCACTGGCTGACCCTCAAGCTGGACCCAGACGACTGGAGGCTCCTCACCCCCTCCCCGTCCTTGGAATGTACATTCTGCCCACCCAGTCCCCAGGTGGAGGCTGTTCCAAGGACACAGCCTTGAGAGAGCACGTGTTGCTGGGACCATCTGGATGAGATACGTGACTGAACCCTTTCGAGGTCTCTGCTGGGCGGGAGGATCTACTCCTTCCGAGGCCGCCCAAGACAAGCCTCCCAGGTGAGGACCCTCACTGATCAAGTCTTTCATGTGCTCGTCTGGAGTGCTCCTGCTTTCTTTGGCCTCTCTCTGCATGTTTGTGAACTAACAACATTACGTGGTTTTTTCCTACACACCCCTCCCCCCATGTATGCCAAGGTCACTTGTCTTACAAGAAGAAAGGAAAGAGAAGTAAAGGGAAATAAAAAGGGAAGGAAAGGAGATGGAAAGGAGAGGAAGTAGAGGGACCATACTGGAAAAAGAAAAGGAAAGAAAGGACCACCTGTCTCCCAACTAGCTTTCCTCCTAGATGCCCCAAGGACGAAAATTCCCAGTTTCTTGACCTCAGCAGTTTGCCAAACCCTTTTCCCAAATGCCTTTTCATCATCCCGAGCCCCAGAGCCCCTGCATCAGCCTCATTTCCCTCCTACCCCACTTGGGACCAAGCACATCACTATAATCACTCTTGTACAAACCATCACTGTCCTCTCCGGTACTCACCTAGCTTCAAATCACGCAACCATCCCTACTCTTCATCCAGCTTGCTCCTGCAATGCCTGCCTCACTGGCTGCTTACATGCATGCAAGGAGGATGCCATTCTCCTGCTCAGACAACGACCTCTCTCGGGGTCTCCCCCTCCCACTGCAGCCACCACTTCTCACCTGGCCCTCTGGCTGGCCCTCCTCAGCCTCCAGACCTCCAAGCACTGCATCTTCTCATGACACAGCCCTTCTCCGTTAGGGCACGCACCCCCAAGTGATACCATCCAGCTCCCTGACTTTAAATATCATCGCACACTGCTAACCCTCAGTGAGTGACTCCAGATCATACTGCTTCCCATACCAGCCTTCCACAGCCAACACCAAACTCATGGCTCCCTCCACCTTGCTCAAGCTCGGTACTTGGCCAATTCACCTCCCAAATGCTCAGCGGAGAGCCTGAAACCGGCCCTGTCCCCATCTCTTGCTCCTACCTCATCAGTCCACCGGAATCTAGGTCAACTCTCCTCCAGTGCCTGACTGACCACTTGTCACCACCACCCCTGGGGCTGGCACCCTGGCTGAAGCCCTATCAGCTCACCGGCTCTGTGGCACTTGGTTTCTGACTATGCTTCTGCTCCCCACTTCAGTCAGCTTCTCACTCAGCAGCCAGAGTCAAAAAAAATAAGGAACCGTTGTGGCTCAGCGGTTCATGAATCTTACTAGCATATATGAAGACGCAGGTTCAATCCCTGGCCTTGTTCAGTGGGTTAAGGATCTGGCGTTCTGGTGAGCTGTGGTGTAGGTCACAGAAGGGGCTCAGATCCTGCATTGCTGTGACTGCGATGTAGGCCAGCAGCTACAGCTCTGATTTGACCCCTAGCCTCGGAACCTCCATATGCCATGGGCGTGGCCCTAAAAAGCAAATAAGATAAATAAATAAAATAAAATATTAAAAAAATAAACTAGACAGAGCATGTCACACCTCTGCTCAACGCCTACCAACAGCTTTTCATCTAACTCAAGAAAGCCAAAATCCTTACCCAGGCCACGAAGCCTACATAGTCTATGGACCTCAATGTACCCTCTGTCTAGCCACATCACCTCTTCAGGGTCCCTCAGTTGTACCAGACGCCTCCTGTCTCACTGCCTTTGCACCTGCTGCTCACACACTGGCGCGACAGGCTCCCCTCAGTTCCTTCAGGCTTTTACTCACATGCCATCCTCTAGCACCCTTTTCCTGGCCATCTGATTTTAACACACCACGCCTAGCAGTGTCTACCCCTCTTCCTGGTTTTATTTTTTCCTTGGTACTTATCAATACCTAGCACCTACACACTTGACTTATTTGTAGCATACACTGCACGTCTCCCCTGCCAGAATGAAAGCTGTGTGAGGTCAGGGGGGTTTACTGTTTAATTCACTGCTGTTCCCTAGAGACTTGAACCTGAGGGAAGTACTCAGCACATTTTTTAAGGGATAAATTAATCAATGATCTGCAGGTCCTGAATGACCCCATCTGACTTCATGTTCTATACCCCTTCTTTGATTTATTTACTGTCTTCACAGAACTCGTCACCAGCCCCAACACAATGCTTCTGCTTAGTTATTTATTACCTGTCTCCTCTCACCACCACCAGATCAATTTCATGAGCAGGAACCTGTGTTCCCAGAGCCTTGCATGCAGCAGGCACCCAACACATCTGCTAAAGAATGTATGCTACTATTCTCCCACATCAGCTCATGATCCGTTCCTACCTGCCCTGCGCTAACACCCTATTCTCTCCTTCCAGTCTCCAACCCTTCCACTCCTGGTGCCCATGACAGAATTCTCTACCCTGAAACTCCAAAACAATTGATTTTGCTACAACCATTCATGGGCGCCCCTTGCCCACCCCAGCTGTGCCGTCCTGTCTGCACTGGACTTGTGCCTAGAGCGGGACATGGTTGTCCAATTCCCCCAGCCACAAGGCACTTATTCTCCTTCCTCTGGCCCTGCTACATTTCTCAGGACTGAGTCAACTTCCCAGGAATCTTCCTCTGACCCACCAGGTACATCCCCATCATGCGGCTGGGCAGAGGTCCCTTGTGGGTACTCTCACAGCACCCCTTGCTGAACTCACACCCTAACACCTAGGTTTGTTCACTGACTTGCTGTATCTCCTGCTGTATTAGGAAAACTCAGTTTGGTCTACCTCCTGCATCTGTCTGTCCTTCACTACTCACATGGAACACTTCACTTCTGATACCCCTGCCACCAAATTTGTAGGGATTCTCCATAACACCAGCTAGGTGTTCTACAGCTGAACTCAACCCTGACACCGTCTGCCTAGAGAGAGTGTCAGATCTCACAGGTGAAGGGCTCAGCCCCACACCACTGCTCCCACCCAACTTGGGATGCCAACTGCAAGTAGTAGGTCCCCAGCCTCACCCACAACTTCTGTCCAATTTGGCTACAAACTGAAGGTTCCCGTGACCCCTTCCTCAGGTTTAATTTGCTAGAGCTCATGGAATTCAGGGAAACACTTAGGTTTACGAGATTATTAAAGGATACAATAAAGGATACAGATGACGGGTAGGAGCCCAAGCACAGGAGCTGCTGTCCCCGTGGAGATGATGTGCATCACCTGCCTGGTCTTCACCAACCTGGAAGCTCTCCAAACCCTCTCCTATTGGTTTTTATGGAGGCTTGCTCATGTAGGCATGATCAATCAGTAACTCCATTTCCAGCCCCCTCTCTCCTCTCTAGAGGACAGGAGTGTGGGTGGGGCTGAAATTTCCAAGATTCAAGTCATGGCTTGGCCTTTCTGGTGACCAGTCCTCAAGGGCCATTCAGAATTACCTCATTAGAACTTGAAGCTCCCAGTGCTCTTATCACTTAGGAAATTATAATGGTTTTCGGAGCTCTGTGCCAGGAATCAAAGGCAAAAACCAGAGAGAGCAGCAGTGCAATATATCTTTTTTTCTATTACCTCAAACCCCTATTGGGCTGTAAGCAGCTTGTTGCCTACTTGGTGTGGTGCCCACCGAGTTGGCGGCACTATGGATTCTTAGCATCCTAAGCCTCTGAAGACAGTACACAAGGGAACTCAAACAAATAATGGATTTCTATGAACACTGATGAACATTTCTCCCAATTTTTCTATAAAACTGAGCTTAATAGAGCTACTCCTCAGGCCATCTCCTTAACAGCTCCAGACTGAGTGATCTACTCTTGGCATCTAAGAAGAAAAGATTCAAATATTCTCTCAGAGCCTGTTAGAAGGAGCAAAAACAGAAACATAAGGCACCCTAAACACTTCATCTGGCCCAGAGCTGGGCAGTGGAATGATATGGTAAAACATCAGACTGTATTACAGATGGGCCTCTGTCAACACTAAGTCCAAGCTATTCACTTGGTTTTTCCCTGGACCCCCTCCAAGGTTCAGAAGATACAGGAGCTATCACCACAGGAGAACTGCAGAGCAACACATGACCTTTTCCTGGCTGTGCTTCCTGGCCAGTGTCATTAAGGTATGACTTCAAGACTTTTTTTGTTTTTCTGGTTCTGATTTCTTGCCATTCACCCATTTCCTAGCTGCCTTCACACAAACTTACCTAATAAGTTTCCCATGAGATAAGGAGATCTTTTGCCATCTTTCTCCTATTTAATATCAACTCTGATCTAATTTCTCTAAACCTTAGGGTTTTGCATGTCTCTTGCTCTATTCATTATTCTCCCTCTATGCACGGACTTGATCTTTTTCTCTTTAAGTTACTGCCACAGGTCTTTGTTTTGTGTAAAGAAATTCTGATTTCCTTCCATAGGAATTTTTAAAAAAATCAGCACCTATGACATTTGAGGAAGCAGTTATCTACCCTTGAACATTCTCAGCCCCCAGCAACCCACTCCAACGACCCTCCCCAAACCTGGTTCTGAGAACACCCCACTTTGGTCCCCGCTGTCCCACCTTCCTGCTTCCGGTATCTGTCCTAGGTACCTTAGCAGCAGCCTGAGCCCCAGCTTCTGACTCCAAAGCAAACAAGGACATAAGAGCCTTCATTTTAGAGTCTAGGAAGGTCCTGACCATCAAGTTTTTTGTTTTTTTTTTTTTTAGTTTTTAGTTTTTTCCTTTAGGGCCACACCCAGGGCATATGGAATTTCCAGGCTAGGGGTCTCTACAGAGCTGTAGCTGCTGGCCTACACCACCGTCACAGCAACACAGGATTCAAGCTGCCTCTGCGACCCACACAGCTCACAG
>PVHT021183554.1:630463-670701 GCA_004024745.2 Catagonus wagneri
AAAAAAAAAAAAAAAAAAAGGAGTTCCCATCATGGCGCAGCGGAAACGAATCCGACAAGGGACCATGAGTTTGTGTGTTTCGATCCCTGGCGTGGGTTAAGGATCTGGCGTTGCCATGAGCTGTGGTGTAGCCCACAGACGCGGCTTGGATCCCGCGTTGCTGTGGCTGTGGCGTAGGCCCGTGGCTATAGCTCCGATTAGACCCCTAGCCTGCCGCAGGTGCGGCCCTAAAATGACAAAAAAAAAAAGGCTGATTAGTGCAATTGAGGAACTGGATTTTTAGATTGTATCAATTTTATTAGTTTACACTTAAATAGCCAAATATGGCTAGTGGCTATTGTGCTGGTAGGAGAGCTAGATAATCTAGAGGTAGTACAGATCTATGGTAGTACAGATCTATGGTAAAAGACAAAGACACGGCCGCCTTATTGTTACTCCTGGTGTTTACATTTTGGAAATCCTACCAATTGTGCAGCTCTAACCCGGGCCCCTACCTCTGTTCTGTCAACAAGTAAATCATTAAAAATGGTCCTCTATCTTAATAAGTTTTTTTAAGTAGTGATTTCACTAGTGATTAAATAGGAGAATACTGTTCCTATTCTTATATTACAGAATAGTTTCTCACAAAACTTTCTACAACCCCAAATTCTACTATATGAACTATTTCTTTATAAGCATTCTTTTCTTTCTCTTTTTTCTTTTCCTTTTTTTTTTTTTTTTTTTTTTTTTTTTTTTTTTTTTTTTTTTTTTTTTTTTTTTTTTTTTTTTTTTTTTTTTTTTGCTTCTTAGGTCTGTACCTGCAGCATACAGAAGTTTCCAGGATCAGGGTCAAGTTGGAAGTTGGAGCTGCAGCGCCTGGCCTACATTATAGCTCATCGAAACACTGGATCCTTAACCCACTGATCAAGGCTGGGGATCAAACCTGAGTCCTCATAGGTACTAGTCAGGTTCATTACCGCTGAGCCACAACAGGAAATCCTTTATAAACGTTCTTTAATAGGCTTTCTCAGCTGTTTTTTCTACCTTGTACTTTCTCATAAGTCTAGGGGAGGTCCTGTTAACACACTTCTTGTCACCCCTGTTCTAAGTCATCCTGGTGGTTCACGTGGTATCCTTGATATTTCTCTCTCGTCCCAGGAGCTCAATCCCATGATTCCAATGCTATTACTCCTCTTTTTCTTCTCCCTTTTTTTTTGGCTTCTTTTTTCGGGCGCACCCAAGGCATATGGACTTCCCAGACTAGGGGTTGAATTGGAGTTACAACTGCAGGCCTACACCGAGCGAGCCAGATCCAAGCTGTGTCTGCAACCTACACCATAGCTCATGGCAATACCAGGTCCTTAACCCACTGAGGGAGGACAGGGATCTAACCCAAATCCTCATGGATACTGGTCAGGTTTGTTACCACTGAGCCACAATGGAACTCCTAAATGTGCTAGCATTTTTAAACATATACAGGTAAATTCCCTGTAACCTAGAAGTTGGGGATCCAGCATTGTTACCGTGGCACAGGTTCAGTCCCTGGCCCAGGAACTTCCACATGCTGCAGGCAAGGCCAAAAATAAATAAATAAAAATAAAATAAACACATACATACAAGAAATTGAGAAACAAAAATAGGCAGATATGAAGCAAACAGAAATTTTAGAAATAATAAATACAATAATTGCAATAAAAATTCAACATAAACATATGACTATACATGAAAATTTAGTAAATTTGGAAATCCATCCAGAAGGTAGCACTAGAAAAAGATAAACAAATTATGAGAAAGCAGTTAAAGAGATGGAGACAAACCGGGAGGCTCTAATGTATAATTAACAAAAAGTTCACTCAATACAGCAGATATTGACAGGACGTTGTAAACCGTCTATAACAAAAATTTTTTTAAAAAGGTTCACTCAAGAGTTGAGAGCAGGGGTTTCTGTTGTGGCTCAGAGGTAACGAACCCGACTAGTATCCATAAGGGCTTGGGTTCAATCCCTGGTCTCGCTCAGTGGGTTAAGGATCCAGCATTGCCGTGAGCTGTGGTGTAGGTTGCAGACATGGCTTGGATCCTGCAGTGCTGTGGCTGTGGTACAGGCTGGCAGCTGCAGCTCCAATTCAACCCCTAGCCTGGGAAACTCTATATGCCATGGGTACAGCCCTAAAAGCAAAAAAAAAAAAAAAAGTTGAGAACAAAATACAGTTATTTTCACTTGTGCAAAGCTAAAGGCAGTGTCCATTTAGAGACCCTTGGTGTAGTTTAAAAGAAAAGTTAACAAAGAAGGAAGGAGAGGGATGTAAGAAGCCATAGTGAATGTAAAAACTGACAACGTATGCCAGTGAATTTAACTGCTAATTCTACAATACCACAATCCAAATGACAAAATAAGCCTAAAACTCCAGGCCATGATGGCAAGACAGATGGGTGTACACAAGGTTTTGTCCCTCAGGTGAAGGAAGGTGAAGGTGACTCCTCTGCTGAGCAAATGCCATAGGAGAGGCAAGTCAAGACACCCAGGCACGGGAGTGCCTGCTGCATCCAATTGCAGCAGCTTGGGTCACTGCAGAGGCACAGGTTTGACTTCCAGCCTGCAGCAGTGGGTTAAAGGATCTGGTGTTACCACAGCTGTGGCACAGGCTATAGCTCAGATTCGACTCAACCCCTGGCCAGGGAACTTCCATATGCTGAGATTGGAGCCATTTAAAAAAAAAAGAAAAGAAAAGAAAAACAAAGTCAACACCCTAGGCATGAACTTTTCACTTTCCAAAAATGTTCTAATTTAAAATTGGAAACCTACCTTGTTTCTTCCTCTAGAGAATCTGGGTCAACCTTAAGCCTCTAGTATGATAAAAAATTCACTTTCAAAATTTTACTTTATAGGAAGAGAAGAGTAGTGCCAGTTATAAAGCCAGTGGAACAGCCCTCTGAATTTGCAGAGTAAAAATCAAAATGTGACTGTAAATATTAAAGATGTTGTATTCACATCTTTCTTACTTGGTAATGTTGCAGTGAGGCAAATTCCAGGACCATATTTTAAGAAACCCTAGAATGGTATTCTCGACATGAGCCTCATTTCCAATATTAAGGGAAAAACACCTGAGGCAAGTTTCCCCTAAACAGCTTCTGCCTTTTTAAACTAATACTTTAGGAGTTCCTTTTGTGGCTCAGCAGTAACGAACCCAACTAATACCCATGAGGATGCAGGTTCAACCCCTGGCCTCGCTCAGTGGGTTAAGGATCTGGCGTTGCCGTGAGCTGTGGTGTAGGTCAAAGATGAAGCTCAGATCTGGCATTGCTCTGGTGAAGGCTAGAGGCAAATGCTCCAATTGGACCCCTTGCCTGGGAACGTCCATATGCCACAGGCGCAGCCCTAAATAAATAATAAAAAAAAAAAAGACCAAAAAAAAAATACTAAACTAATACTTTAGGTAACTTTATACACATCAAGTCATAATCCTAAATCTGAAAAAATAATAGCATTGAATATAATGAATGTGTGTAGTAATCAGCCTTATCTGACTGATATCACCTGTCCAGGTGAAACACCTCTATCTCGGAGGCAACTGTCATAATAAAAGGTGTGGACACCTAGGATCCAAACAATGTCATTCAGTCTTTCTCCCACCTTGAAAGACAAGTCTGAAGTTGGGTCACAGGTTATTTCATAAGAACACATTTTGCGAGATAAAATTAAGCCTTTAACATCCTCCAGTACACAATAAGCACTGGGCCAGTTTTACAACATTTACAGAAAGGCTTGCTTCTTTCTTGGCGTTAATCCCGTCAGGAGACTAGGCAGGGAACAGGCCAAAACCACCGTCAGCCAAAAGAGTTCCCAAACTACCCACGTGAAAAGCATCTGGTTTTCAAATGCTTTAACCTTCACTGAAAAGTGGAGTATTAAACTAATCCTATTCAGTAAAGAAACTACTTTAGAGTAACTTAAGAAAAGACAGGGAATGCTATTACCGGAAGAGTAAAGAAAGTGGGGTGCTTTGCTTCATCTTCGTATTTGCCTTCAGCTGAACTTCCGGCCTCCATGGATTTAGACGTAGTGTTCTTACCGATACCCATCATCAAGAGAAAACGAGAAGCTTGGCCTTTGGACTGAAGTGGCTGGAAGTTAAGGCTCGTTCAAGCAAGGAGCCCAGGATCAGAGCTGGCTCTTCCAATGCTTGGAGCACCCGATTCTCAGGCAGAGATGAGCCCCATAAGTGCCATCTCTTAGCACCTAAAAAAACAGAAAGTAGCCAAATCATGTCAGGTACACAAACAGCACAGGACACACAAACACCGTTTCCTGCATGGGAATGTCAGAGCACGTGTTATAGCCAAGCATCAAAAAAGCTCACTATTGGAGATCCTATTGTGGTTCAGGAGGTTAAGAACCTGACTAGTATCCATAAGGACGCAGGTTCAACCCCTGGCCTCGCTCAGTGGGTTAAGGATCCAGTGGTGCCTCAAGATGCAGAGTATATCAGAGAGGCGGCTCAGATCCGGCATTGCTGTGGCTGTGGTACAGGCTGGGAGCTGCAGCTCCAATTCAACCAGTAGCCTGGGCATTTCCATATGCCGCAGGTACAGCCCTAAAAAGACAAAAAAAGAAAGAGAGAGAGAGAAAGAACGAATGAAAAAATGAAAGCAAGAAAGCTAGCTAGCTCATTAACTATACTGTTCAAGTCCCCATTCACCTTCATTTATAGTCATTCAGGTTCTGAATCACCATCTGGACAGGGGACCACAAACCTGGACCATCAAAAATATCAGAATATGGCATTATGGTATTTACCTATAGCCTAGCACGATCCAAGAGAACTTTCTGCAATGATGAAAATGTTTCTACATCTGCCTTGTCCAATACAGTCATCACCAAAGATTAAGAGCATTTGGAGATTCTAGCCTGAAAAATGAGAGGGTCCTGAGAACCCCTCCAAAGACTGGCACCCATACAATAAAACACGCCTCGGTGTTCCTACATTTTCATGATAAAGAAAAAATTCCACAAGCAGGTAGGGGTGAGAAGGGACAGAGAACATTCACTGGCAGTCAGATCTTTGCACAAATTCGTTTCCCATGGAAAATGAGTAACTCAGATAAGCTGACCTACAACTGTGAAGGCAGACCTTCAAGAATTTTGGAAAGACAAGCAGGAAACCTTCCGTCTAAGGAATTCTCTTAGGGACACTTTTCATTCAACAAATGCAAAAGATGAGCCAGAGGGAAAAACTTAAATATAAACAAATAAGAAAAAAGAACAAATTACACAGAATTTGAGAGATCAAGAGCTGGAGGGCAAAAAGGACAAATAAAAGAAATATTGCCAGAACATCAAGTTGCCTCAATGGGACAGAGCTAGATGCACACATCAAATTTTTCTGAGGTGGCGCTTTCGGTTTAAAATGCTCATGTATGTTTTACATTCTTGTTCAGATCATAACCAAATCTCTTTAAAGCAGTGGCTCTCGAGGAGGAGAGATTTCTCCTTCAGGGGACCCCTAGCCATGTCTAGAGGCATTTTTGGTCATCACAGCTGGGGGGAGAGCTACCAGTATCTAACAGCAGAAGGCTGGGAGTGCTGCCAAACATCCTACAGTGCATGGGACAGACAGTAATTCTTTGTTATATTCCAGCTTTTTGTTTGCTCATGAATTCTGTGAATGATCATTTAGAACCATTTTCATTTTTATGTAGTCAAATCCATTAATCTTCTACACTGATTTAGATACTGCCATCCATCACCTTCCTATGATTTGAAAAAAAAAAAAAATTCAGTGTGATAACAAACAAACCTAAATATAAAATCTGCCTGAAATAGCCCTGACAGACTTCTACCTTGACCAGGAACATGTGTCTTCCAGAAGGTAGGACAGGCAAAGAGGAGAGTAAAATACTCTTAGATTTTTACTATGCCACGTGCCACAGTCCCACGTGGAGGGACCAATAAGCTCCTTGTTCTATATCCAGCCACACTGCCATTAGATGCCAGCAGAGCGGTCAAATCCACACTTACCCATGTTAACTTTAAGAAAAAATGACAGGACTTTAATGGAGATACCTTTACTCTGCAAGGTTAATTTTATCCTTGCGTTTCAGGCATCTACATTAACTGCAGCAGCCAACCCACCCCACCACCCCCATCACCAGGAACAAAGGTGGACAAGTTCCACCCTGACAAGACCTCTTTTGCTCCATTTCTCTAGCAAACGCTTAACTGATCCTCATAAGCTACAGTGAGAGACTCGTGCTATAGCCTGTCTCTTATGGAACAGCAGCCTTCGGAGGGTCCTCAAGACACAGACCCAAGTGAGCACGAGGTTTGGGGGCCAAAGAAAGTACCAGTCAGGAAGCTTTGAGAAAGGCTTTGGGCTGCAAAGCCTGAGAAGGATGGACAAATGGAGGGAAGAAGAAGGGGAGAAGACAGTGAACACAGAAAACAGAAATATATCCTTGAAAGTCCCAAAATAACAGAGCCCTGGACAGCCAAGTTTTCAAGAGTGATGAAGACAGCCTCAAGGCCAGGAACCACGCACCAATCTGAAATCACAGTGTTTTATGCATTGACACGTGAGTGCTTAGCTGGAAAACTTTTGTGGGGGGAAGTGCCAAGGCCCAAAAGCAAATGCAGCAAAAGATAAAAAGAGAGTAGGCTGGGGGATGAAGTTTAAGGTGTGTGCTAGAAAAACAAAAGGCAGAATCTCCCAGGGAACCTGACACAGGGCAAAGTCTGTTCACCCACAGTGCCCATGACCCCTCTTCCTACTCCTTACAAAAGAAAGAGATTAAGCAAGGTCACTCCTAGCTTGCCCCAATCACATGACAAGGGGAAAGGAAGAGCTGAGGGATAAAAGATCAGATTCACCAATAACGAAAACAACAGTGATGATAGCAGTTTTCCAGCTAAGCACTCACGTGTCAGATACTTCTCACCTCTCATTATATAAATGGCAATTACTTCTCCCTAGTAAACAGTGTTCCTTGATTTACACACTAATTTCATAAAAAGTGGAAACTGAGCTTCAGAGAAGGTAAGTAACTTGCCAAAGCACACAGAGCTATAAACAGTGGAGCAGGATTCAAACCTTAATCAGGGGAGTTCCCATTGTGATGCAGCAGAAATGAATCCAACTAAGATCCATGAGGATGCAGGTTCGATCCCTGGCCTGGCTCGGTAGGTCCAGGATCCGGCATTGCCATGAGCTATAGTTAGGTTGCAGACACAGTTCAGATCCTGAGTTGCTGTGGCTGGCAGTTGTGGCTGATTCGACCCCTAGCCTGGGACCTTCTATATGCCACAGGTGTAGCCCTAAAAAGCAAAAAATAAATAAATAAACTTTAATCAGTATTCCCATCTTAACAACGTTTATACAAACCAGACATAAAACCACCCTCAATTTACAGCCAGCCTTCCTGAGTGAATAGGATCCAGGCCAGCTGGTCTCAAGCACCATCTCCACCTGACTTGCTGTGTGGTTTCTGTCCTCCCTTGCGATTTCTGATGGAGCTCTGAGGGGGTAGAGATGTCCAAACTCCTTTCTCCAAGGCTAAAGTCCACCCTCCTCAGACCGGGAACTCCCGAATCTGTGTACTTCTAGCCACTCTGCAGCACAAGCGCCTCTTGTTTCATTTTTTTGTTCCATCTTGACAGTTTCTCTGCAGCAGGCACCTCCATGCTACAGAAACTACCACAGCCTTAGATAGCGTCCCAGTCAGCCAGAGAGTGACACCCAAATTCCTTAACCAGGCTGTAGGTCTGCCGTGAAGCCCCTGCCCTGTGCTGTGGTTCTTACCTTTCAGTTCCTTGGAGGTGCTGGGTCCTCTTCTAGCCCTCAGGCCCTTGCACATTCTGTCTCTCCAAAACAGGCACCCTGAATTTTGCCCCTTTCCTTTGGGGTAACTCCCACCCGTGCTGCCTCTGATCACCACACCTCAACACGGCTGTCCAGGAACCACAAAGGAGGTGCTGACACAGCAGGATAATGTCCGCCTGGTCAGCCAGACAGGTGCTGGACCAGGGGCAGTATCCCCAGTGCTGAACTTGGCACCTGTATTAAAGGCTCCCCAAAACTTGTAGAATGAATAAATGATGCCTGAAAAACTAAAGGTACCTAATATAATGTAACAGTCATTCTTACTCAATATTCTTACTTAATCTTAGAAAAGGATATTAACAACCAACATCAAACACATCTATGACACAACAGATACCTTAATGTCAAGGATAGCCAGGCTGTCGAAATCACTGCTATCATTCAGCTGACAGAGAAAGATGAAGGGAAGTGCTTGAAAGGAAAAGACTGGATTATAACCATATTAAGAGATATGAGGAGTTCCCGCTGTGGCGCAATGGGTTAAGAACCTAACCACAGCCGCTTTGGTTGCTGCGGAGGTGTGTGTTCGATCCTCAGTCCAGCACAGGAGGTTAAAGGACCTGGCGTTGCTGCAGCAGCACCATGGGTCACAGCTGTGGCTCAGATTTAGTCCCCGGCCCAGGAACTTACACATGCCTTGGGTGACCTGGTAAAATGAAAACAAACAAACAAAAAGAGAGATATGAAAACTGGAAAGAATCTATGGATAGATGGCGAGGTACAAACACATGAGCAAAGCTCCTTCAGTGCGGACTGAGTCAAACATTTCCCAGACGCCAGCAATAAGCATCTAGGTCATAAGCTAGCAAACCACTGCCTGGCCTGCTTTAGTGTGGTCCCCTATGAATGGCTAAAGGAAGGAACACCAAGGAAGAACATATGGCAAAGGCCATCTGACCCACAAAACCTAAGATATTTACAGAGAAGTCTGCTAATCCCTAAAGATAAGAGGATGAAGGGATCCTGTTTACAATGGCAATAATAGCATTAAATACTTGTATATTAAACAAAAAATGAGCATGGACTTTACAAATAAAGCTATAATATATTACTAAGGGCCATAAAAGAGACTAGTATAACCAAAGAAACAGATTATATTCTTGGGTAACAGAGCTACTCTAAGGTACACATTTTCCTATAAACATAAAGAATATAAATTTAACTTAAAAAAAATATTTATTGACATGGAGAAATATTTTCCTGATGTTATATAAGGAAACAGACTTTTTTATATATAAAAAGTACAGTATTATACTTAGTAAAGTAAGCCAGTCACAGGACAAATACTACATGATTCCACTTACTGAGGGATCTGAAACAGTCACTCAGAGTGGAATGGCGGTTGCCAGGGCTGGTGGGGAGCGGGAAGTGGAGAGATGCTTTGCAGCAGGTATGAAGCTTATTACACAAGGTTCTAGACACCTGCTGTTCAGTACCACGTCCACAGTTAATAACGCTGCATTCTTCACTAAAAGGTTTAAGAGGGTAGATCTCAGTAAAAATAAGACAATAATAATAAAGCTTTCAGTTTTCTAAAATGATGCAAGGAGTGAAAAGAATTAAAGGCAACTTGTACAATGAAAAAAAGCAGTATGTACAATAACACCAAAATGTTAACCAAAATGTTTGGTGGGACAGCAAAAGACTTATTTTCTTCCTTTTATTTCTTATATTCCTTTTATTTCTTTTATTCCTTTTATTTCTTATATTGTACTTAACAATGAAAGCTACGCTCGCTTTCTCCCCTAAGAGCCTGCTAATGTCTACATCAGCACCTAGTCTTTCCCCACTATTCAGAATCAAATCCAGAGAAGTGATCGGTTCCCCTTACTAAGGGGACACAAAGCAGTTCAGTCCTTTCTGTGGAGACGTCAGGATAAAGCTCTATAGTTACAAGGCGGTGCAGAGTAAAGTTCCCCTGTTTAAAGGTGAAAGTCATTTTTGTTGTCTGAAGAGAATGGAGAAAAGTCAAGGGTTTGTAAATGATATTTAGCAGGTGAAGGAGGGAACTGACAACAAGAGGCATACCAGTAACTAAGGCTGCCCCAAGAAGTGGTCCTCAACTGTGACTATGTTGGAATCACCTAAGAAAAATACTGCTGTCTATGTCCCCCACGCAGAGTCTATTGAATAGGACCATACAGCCTGAGCCACCTAGATTTTATAAAGCTCTCCCACAACCAGAGTTAAAAATCACTACCTTAGAACAAGCAAGAAATCATTACAGATTCAAAGAATAATAAATCAAACTCAATAAACGTAAGCCTGACACAGCGGGGAAAAATAGCAATTTGGGAAATTCTGCCAGGAGTAAATAGAAAAGTAAAATATTCAGATCTCAAACAAATCCTTCAATTCCCTAATGACTGAGTCACCAGCAATCTAGCTACCAATAATCATGCACAAATACAGAATAACAGCTCTTAATTAGTGCTTATTTCATTAGTGCTATTTGGTCTGCACTGAATTTCATCTGACCATTTCTCCCCTGTCCAGGAATCCGTGTCAACTCTTTCAATAGTGGCTTACCATGGCCACTGTGTGTGGTATGATGGTACTACCCAAGCAGAGGATTTAAGGGCCAAACTGCTCCTGGCATCTAATCCCAACATCTTTTGTGTTTCCTGGAAGCACAATCAGATCCTAAGAAAATGGAGGTTCTCATCAAGAGCACCCTGCAGGCCCTGGCACACAACAAAGCATTCTACGGCTGAAGGAATTAATCCTAAGAGTCCTCTGAAGACTAGGAACCCCCTGTGTACATTTCATCTTTGTATTCCAGTCCTTACAATAGAACCTAAAATGTTGATGAGATATGCATTTGCCCCAAAGAGACAGCACTGAATGAATACTTCATTGAAAACATAACTGCACAGCAAATTCACCATCTGACCTAGATACAAAAACTTACAGTTCTCCAAAATGGCAAGGAATTGGAAAGAAAACAGAAAACAAGACTCAGTGGCTCATATGCCTAAGGCTCAACACACATATTTTTTCCACATAAACACCTGCAGAAAAATATTCAAAGCTGTTTTTATTACACCAGCCATAAACTCCAGACAAGGAAAGGTCCATACAAAGGGATACTCCACTATTAAAAGGAAGCAACCACTGAGGTCGTTAAAACATGGAGAAACTGCACTGACAGTAAGTCCATAGCGTGAAAGACACAGACATGTTGCCCGAATCCCTACAGGCAAATCTAGTCTTTGGTGGCAGAAAGCAGACAGTGGTAACTCACAGTAGCAATGACGGGAAGAGGGGACCCCAAAGGCAGAGGAAGGAATGGAGTGTAGTGACAGAAATGGCCCATATCTTAGCTACAACCCTAGGGTCTCCATTTGTGTGCATATCCATTTACTGTATGTAAACTAGGGTTCAGTAAAGTTGATTTTAGAAGGAAAAAAAAATTAACACCCATAATCCCACTGACTTTAAAAAATTCACATTTTCCCAAATTCTGATTCAAGAGACCTGCACTGGAACCTGGGAACTTACGTACAAATGTTCTGATGCTAGTGGTACTCAGATCAACACCTTTAAGAGGGGCAACCTGGGGCAGGATAAAGCTATTTTCTCCACTTGCAGAAACCTATCTAGACATGTGACAGTATACGACCAAGAAGTACTCTGGGATAAGGAAACTCAAAACCTCAATTTGCCAAGTGGTAGTCTGGTGCTTCTCAAGGCACAAACAAGAACTTTTGGGTTCAATGATAAAGCACATTTTAAAAGTCATCTATGGCTCTCGGCTTTAAATCCCATCATTAGGGGATTACAGTCGAACTGTGGCTGCTCCATTAAATTCTGTTAAATGCTGACATTTGACCTAAGCACTTTTAATTCAAGCGAAAAGACAGATGATTAGAACAATCATCCTCAACTTGTACATGATGAGACTCCCTCTAAATGAAATGACTTAAATGACTGCCTAAAACACAGTCTTACTTTGAGGAGTTTAGAATTCTGACGCTGAGCCTAGCTAGCCATCATTATTCCATTTAAACAGTAATGAAGTGAACCTGTAAGAAGTGGTTATTATTTGATCTTATGATTACAGTTATGCTCACAGGGTATAACTGAAGAAAAAAAAATCATCTGACAGCTTTTTCCAAAACACTCTAAGAATGCTTGCTCTTATATTTCAAATTACAAGTCACTACCCACTAGTGGGCCATGAAATCAACTTAGGACCTCAACCAGAATTTGTAGAACAGTGGAATTTCAGCAGAATAAAAAAAATTCAGAGCACATCTCACATGATAATGGTAACCCAGCGCTTCATGGTAAAATACTTTATATTGTTGGGTCAGTCAAAAAAAAACCTGAAAGTCAGTGATGTAAACTAAAACTCTGCCAAGTGACACAAAAGGCAAATTTCAAGTGCCCAATTTAAATCAAGTTATTTGCTGAACTGAAGCTAATATATTCACAGAAATATTTGCCAAAGTGGTACAGGATGACAACTCTGACAAAACATAACATCCCCTTGCCACGATTATGGAGGAAGAACCCAGAATTGTGGCCCCAGAATGTTTTCTTTAAAAACGGAGCCCTAAGCCAAACCCACCTCAGTGACTGCAGTGAAGACAATCTCTGCTGCACCCCAATGAGCTGTGTAAGCTTCTACCACTGTCTTGGTTTGATGACTTACTTCTCTTACGAAGATAATTTTTAAAAGTCAGATAAAACCTGGATTTCTGAAGGGGAGGTAGGGCTGGCTGCCTGTTCCACCTCAGGCACTACCTGCTGAGAACCCCAGCAGGTGGCAGGAGCAGCCACAGCCCAGGGGCCTATGAGGCATCCTTGCAAGAACTCTGCTGGCAAAGAAGGAAAGGGCCTAGGGGCCAATGCTGCTTAGGAATCACCTACAAATGGAGCTGAGGGCCCCAACAGTGGGCCAGAGAGGACGCACAGCCATTAGAGAAACACAGCAAATATTCCTGGGACACTCATGGGGTGAGGTGGACGGGGAAGATCACTCCTAATTGAAAGCAAATATTTTTGGAGTATAAGATGAAATGCATAACTGATAAAATGAAGTGGAAGACGCTAAAGAACACGCTCTGGATAAGCAATGAGGTCTTACTGTACAGCACCAGCACAGGGAACTCTATCCAATCGCTTGTGACAGACATGATGGAAGATAATGTGAGAAAAAGAATGTACATACACGTATGACCGGATCAGTCTGCTGTACAGCTGAAATTGACAGAACATTGTAAATCACCTATACTTTAATAAAAAAATTTTTTTAAGGAAACAGGAAAAAAAAAAAAAAAAGGAATACACTCTGCCCGCAGAGGACCCCTTAAGTCTCTTCCAGAGATGTGACCTGGGAAGCCCTTGGTACAGAGTAAGCTCTAGCCCCAAACTAAATTCTAAATCCTAAAAAAGCTCAAAAACAGCCCAGAGACTGCCTAAGCCATGCTATCAAGACCAGAAGACAGTGGCTCATCAACTGCTCAGGAGAAACATGGAGTCAAGTTTACAGTAAAAAGGTTAAAGCAGCTGATGTTATTGTCGGTTTGATGGCTTTAAAATACAAAGTCAGAGTTCCTGCTGTAGTGCAGCAGGTTAAGGATCCAGCGTTGCCAGGGCTATTGTGTAGGTCACAGCTGCAGCTTGGATTTGATCCCTGGCGTGGGAACTTTCATATGCCATAGGTGCAGGGTGGCAGGTAGCACCCCCCCACCCCAAAAAAGTCATCAGTGATCTCTGTTATTCTGAGCTAATGTAGGTATCAGATGCTGTGACTAGTATCATCCAACAGAAATCTCTTCCCAAACTTTATTTAAATAAAAGTATAACAAGATCTTAAGATTCATCATCCTCACTATTCCTCTCTTGCCCCAGGCACTAACCATAAGAACTATGCTGACCTGCAAAGTTCCCAGATCTTAGCTCAAAAAGCCTCCTCCTCCAAGAAACACCCCCCCCCCTTTTTTTTTTTTTTTGCTTTTTAGGGCCGCACTCAAGGCCTAAGGAGGTTCCCAGGCTAGGGGTCAAATTGGAGCTGTAGCTGCCAGCCACAGCCACAACCATAGCAATGCAAGATACAAGCCACGTCTGTGACCTACACCACAGCTCACGCCAACACCGGATCCTTACTCCACTGAGCGAGGCCAGGGATCCAACAAGCAACCTCATGGTTCCCAGTCAGATTCATTTCTGCTGCACCACAATGGGAACTCCAAGAAGCATTCTCGGGTTAGCTGTCCTCCACCTTCGTGTTTCCATGGCAAACAGCTTGGTCCACCTCCCCAGGCAGAAATGAAGCAGTGTCTCTGTGTCCACCACATGAAAGGCATTCAAATACATGAAGAAAACTTGAGCATTTTTCCATGGGCCAGTTAGCCATACCACCAAACCAAAACTTAATCCCTGCCCTCCAGATTCATTCAAGGAAACCATATGGCTCAGACAGGAGAGGAGAGAGTGTGTGGGAGAGGTATTGGAGCAAAAGGTATACAGCCTGTGAGTCAGAATTAAAATATAAACAGATACTTGAGAAAACTCAAGCAGAATCAAGACAGGTTTTATTGCATTTATTTCCACCGTGTGATTTAATATACCACTTTTTATATAGCTGATATATTTTTACTGAAACACTTTTTTTTTAATGTACTGACACTATTTTTAATGTACAGGGGCCACTGAAAAGCTAATTTTATATGAAATATTAATGACAAGATAAAATATGTGCAAAATTGACTGCCTACCATATCCAAGATACAAACACAATTTTATTTGACCCTGAGGGGGGCTATTATTATCTCCGGAGTTTAAAAAACCTGAGGAGCTCTCTTGTGGCACAGTGGGTTAAAGATCCGGTGTTGTAATTGCAGTTTGTGGCACAGGTTTGACTTGTGGCCTGGGAACTTCCACGTGCTACAGGCAAGGCCAAAAAAAAAAAAAAAAAAAAACAAAGCAGAGAGGTTGATATACGCTTGCACAAAAGCCAAGAGCGAGTGGCAAAGATAGAAATCACTGAGAGCACGAGAACTGCTCCTATTCCCTCGTGGACGAAGAGAACAGAGCTCTAAAGATGAACAGTCAGAAAAGGCCTGAGATGTTATGTCTGAAGGTCATCTTGGAGGAAGTGGAAGAAAGCCCCTAGTTACCATCAGGGAACAGGAAGAAAGACACTTTCCCGTCTTCCACACCTCCAGGTGACCGTTGCCATTTGGTGTCTCCCCCACCTTTCCAATACAACATCAGCCTTGCATGCTCAAGTAGCCTTCAGGGAATGACTTGGCCCTGCCAACTCGGTGCCCCCTTGGTACAGCCCCAGCTCCCCATCATCCTCCCTGTCCAGCACAGCTGATGACTCTGTCACCTCTAGCTACTGCTGCCACCGTGGCTGGAGAAGACAAGGCACTGCACATGTGCCGGGAGAAGCAGCTCAATGCCTCAAGCTCAGCGGAATTATTAGCTCTCTCCCTGAATTACTCTTCAAACCATACCACTCCTCTGTGGAATGTCTCACACTTCCTCTGTCCCAAGTGCGGAAACCAACAAACTTCTTTCTCTCACCTGCAGAGAGAGGTCAAGCTCCACCTTGCCCTAATTTCCTGCACAGTTTCCAGCAAAACTGAGCAGATACAACATGTGCACAGTTCCTTGGTTCTCCCAACCACTTGCTTTCTTCCTACAGTCTGGAAGAAATCCCTTTTGCAAGTCTCTTCTGCAATATCTTTTTTCTCCCCACTCGAACCCACCCTACTACATCCCTGCTGCCCCCTAGTCTGGTTCACTAAGAGTTCTGTCTCCTCGTCCCCACTATAAAGAAAGGCGTGCTCTGTAATTTCACCTGATGGGTTACCTAACAACTGAATAATACGCTGCAATCGCCTAGGGCTGGGACACTGTAATTCTTCTCCAGGCTAACACCAAGTAGACAGTGACTGAAAATAGCTTTTCCTTGACCTTCGATATCCCATGCCTGCAAGTATGCTCTATATTTTTTTTTTCTGAAAAAGGAGCATGTTCCTCCCAATCCATAAAAAACACATTCATTCTATACAGACTGCAATTACTTAGAATCCTATGTCACAGATGTATTGCTCTTTTTGGTGTCTAAATCTGACATTTTTACAACCCCAAACCTTAAAAGAATTAAAAATAGATGTAGTCAGCTATAAAAGACTACAGCGCCCCTTGAAGCTTGTTTAATCTATGTTCGTTGTTGCTTGTGTACTTACTTTTCCTCAAACCCCCTAAAGTTCTGTATGAAAGAAAGCAAAAAGAGCACATAGGGCCTTGGAAGTCTCAGGACTAGATCTTACCCAGAGAAGAAGGTACATGAGTACCTGAAGAAACAGTGAACCCAACATTTTAATTGTGGCAGATTTTTATTGTCACCCTCAAATATTTAATGACAGGCACTGCCTTCTAAGAGCTGCATAAATGTTAATGTTCAGTTATTAATATTTAAATAATGTCTGACAGCTCCAAAAGACTTTGGAGATTTTCTGATAACCCAGCTGGGTAAACCTGAACCACAGGCTCCTCACTCCCCTACACAGACAGCACACACACATAGCCATATACTTGCAAAAAAAAAAAAAAAAAAAAAAAAAAAAAAAAAAAAAACACCACACACACACAGACAACACAGTCACAGACAGGAGCACACAGGGTCACAGCTGCACGCACATGTAAAAAGACAACTGTGGACCCAGATGCACAAACATAGGCACTAATTCTCCAAAGCAAAGCTTATGTACCAAGAAATGGTCTTACCTGCAGACGGAAATTCTTACCTTATCCCTCAAAAGTATTCCGTATTAGTGCCCCACCCACCACTTCTGCACTGGGGTCTGTTCAAGGCTGCGATCGTTCTGACGCTCAGCATGCGACGCTTCAGATGCCGAAGGAATTTCGGCTTTTATAACCCACACAGGATCACCAAAATTGTATAACCAAACCGCCTAGTCAGAAATGCTGTCTACTCTGTATTACACAACAGCCACCACCTGGTTACACACGGTTACTGCACGTCTCTAGTAAGGTCTGTTTACCGTCAATCTGGAGCAGATTTCTAAGTGGCAGGCTGGATATTCTACTGTGGAAACCAAGCAGCTGCTGGGATTATATTTCTCAAACCTACACAAATAAGGAAAACTAAAACTTATCTTTCCAAATCATTCCATTCAGATGAACAAGTCCACCCATACTGCTTTCAACTCAGTGAAAAGGGAGATTATAGTTTTACTTCCTGGTGATTTTTCATTTCCCCAATCAGAAGCCCAAAGACAACTGTTTTCAAAGCTCAAAGACTTTCAGAGATTAAAAATAGGTCTGAGTGTTACAACTTCTTCGTTAAATGGCAGGCAGGGCCAACAATAACTGTAACACTGAAAGCCAACTGCTGGAGTAGAGCTGCAGAGGTCCCACTAGACAGTGGAAGAGCTCATGAAGACACAGAAAAAGGCAAACATTTACAGTCTAGTACCAGAAAGAGGCAAGAAGCCACAGCTATACCTAGACTGGGTCCTTTCCAGTCCCGACTCCAGGCAAGGGCCTACCAGAAACCTGGGCAGTGGCACCTGAGGACAAATACCTGCCCTCCACTTCCCCAACCTCAGACTGCACTTCCCAAATATAGACAGAAACCACGAAACTCTGAGGAGAAACAGCCAGGCAGGTTTATTTACCAGTAGCAAAGCACATCTTGGAAGATGAGATTTCTGAAATAAAGGGAGAGTAAGAACCAGGACAAGGCCTGGAGAAAAGCAGCTTCAAGTGTTACTTATTCATGAATTATCTTAAGGAAATGGCAGTAAGCATTAGAGGAAGATGACTCTTGACTAGCGAAAAAGATGCCCTAGAGGTGGGGCGAAGGCTGGAAACCAAGCACCTTAACTGTTCAGGGCAAGAGATTCACAAGAACAAGTCCCCAGAACAGGCCACACCCAAGCCATCAGGTCAACATGCCCAGGAAGTCCCTTGGCTCCAAGGTGAGCAAACCCAGTGCACAGCCTATGGATAAAACAATCCAGTTTCTGTAACCTGCATACAAGAACTGTACTCAGGATATTCTGGGAAGACTCAAACCTCAAAAAGGTTCTACTGCAGGAAGCAAAAGGAAATTTCAATTTGGAAAAGAAAAGAATAAAAAAAACAGAGACAGTTGGGTATCAAAAAGAGGAAACAGGATCTGACAATTACATGAAGAAAATTGATAAAGACCAAGAGACAACAAGCTGGTGGGAAAGAATTGTGAGGAAACAAAAAGCACAAAATTAGCTTAGAAGCAATAAAGAGAAGTGCAACTGCAGAAAACAGCAGAAAACTGAAAGGTGGAGGACAAGCTTGAGAAACTCCTCGAGACAAGGATAAGTGCAGAAAAGCAAAATCAACTCAAAGATGAGAACCATGGAGAAAAAAAGCAGAGAACAGAGCCAAGAAATGAATAATCCAGTGCTTCTTAAATGGACTTAAAAACAAAAAACAAAGAAGCTAGTCATGCTGTAGGATTCCGTTTACATGAAATGCCTAAAATAGGCAAAACTATAGAGATAGAAAGGGTGTGGCAGAAAGAAACAAAGAGAGAAAGAAAAAAGAAAGACAAACCCAGGCAGAAGAAAATATTTGGTTTACTTAAATAGGAGCGGTAATTAAGATTAGCCCCAGATTTTCCGAGGCAGCATTAAATGCCAGAAGCCAACAGAAAATATAGAGCTATACAGAACTTTAGAAAAGGTTTTCTCAAACAATTTTATCACCAAACAAGTTGCCCTTCATGTGTGAAAGCCAAAAACTGCAATCTCAGATACCCATCGGCTGAGAGAGAAAAAGAAAAAAGCAAAGCCAGAGGCTATATTCCACCCACAAAACAGGGAAAATTCAGTGAGGCTACTAACAAACAGGGCTGCTAACAATGTATGCCAAGCGAAACCATCAAGACAGAAGTCTAGCTATAAAATTGAATGCATAACATCAAATTATCCTCTGAGCATATGAAAATCAATGTTAAAATATAATTAAAAACAAAGCAGGATGAACACAGGAAATGAGAAGTTGCTAAAGCCATTCTCCCAAACAGGAACGGAAAAATACCTTTAGATCTTAGCTATGACGACTGGAGTTTTTAATTTTTTTTTACTTAAAGGAAAGCACTATTAAAATTTGAAAGAGACTACAGACTAAAACTAAACTTGTAAATTCGTTAAATTCATAATTAAAAATATTTCCAGGTTTGTCAAAAAATCAATGCCTAAGATTGACCTTAAACAAAGTGAAACAAAAATAAAGCAACACTGGAGTTCCCATTGTGGCTCAGCAGGTAAGAACCCGACTGGTTTCCATGAGGATGCAGGTTTGATCCCTGGCCTCACTTAGTGGGTTAAGGATCCAGCACTGCTGCAAGCTGAGGCACAGGTCTCCAATGCAGCTGAAATCTGATATTGCTGTGGCTGTGGCACAGGCCAGTGGCTGAAGCTCCGATTCAACCCCTAGCCTGAGAATTTCCCTATGCTGTGGGTGTAGGCCTAAGAGGACAAATAATAATAATAATAATAAAGCAACATTAACGCTGCTTTACTATTATTTTTAAATGTCAGATGCAATGGAATTCATGCCAGAAAGCATTAAAAAGGGAAAAGGGAGGCATACATTGCTAAATCATAAAATTCACAATAGAAATATTATGTCAATTTTTATTTCTGAACATTATTTCACTAATATAAGACCTATAGTGGTTAGCAACATAGAAGAAGGACCAATAGTTTATAAACACATCTGTCTCCAAGAAGATAGGGGGCAAGAAGCTAGAGGGGTAATGAGCACAGGCTTGATCTCCATGTTAATTTTATTTTTATAGGGGTTCTCGTTGTGGCTCAGTGGTAAGGAACCCGACTAGTATCCACGAGGATGTGGGTTCAATCCCTGGTCTTGTTCAATGGATTAAAGGATCTGGCATTGCCATGAGCTGCGGTGTAGACCACAGATGCGGCTCGGGTCCCACATTGTTGTGGCTGTGGTGTAGGCTGGCAGACACAGCTCCGATTTGATGCCTAGCTTGGGAACTTCCATATGCAGTGGGTGCAGCCCTAAAAAAACAAAATAATAACTACTATTATTATTATCTTTTTTTAATCAATTAGAGAATCTGACCAATATAATAAGTAGGGCTAACATAATAAGTACCACAGAAATGGAGCTTTATTTTCAATGACTAAAAGGCATTAGTGAAAACTGACCACCACGACAAACGAAAATTTCAACCCCCACAATAAAAGGAAGGAATGCTTCTCAGTGACCTATCACAATGTCAAAAAGAGATATAATTATCAACCAAGAAAGTTTAACAAATTCAAAATTTTCAGCTTTTCTCCCAAATAACTGTTAGGTCAAAGGTGAAGCTGAGACTGTTAAAAATATCTTTAGGAGTTTCCATTATGGCTCAGTGGTAAGGAGCCCAACCAGTAAGCATGAGGATGAGGGTTCGATCCCTGGCGTTGTTCAGTAGGTTCAATCCTTTTCTTCTTTTTTGCCACCCTGAGGCAAGTGAGGTTCCCAGGCCTGGGATCAGATCCGAACCTTAGTTGTGACCTACATCACAGCAGTCACATAGCATAGAAACCAGATTCTTTAACCCACTGTGTGGGCAGGGGATCAAACCTGTGTCCTGGCACTGCAGAGACACCACCAATTCCATTGCACCATACGGGAACTGCTAGTCTAACACTTAGAAGTAGAGAAGTTGCCACATAAATCAAAACAATACATAGTCAGGAGTTAGTTGATTATGAAATTAAAATGTATTTTGTAGTTCTGTCTACTACAAAATACATTTTAAAAGACAACCCAAAGAATGGGAGGAAATATTTGCAAATGAATCAACTGACAAGGGATTAATCTCCAGAATTTACAAACACCTCCTACAGCTCAATACCAAAAGAAACAAACAACCCCATCAAAAACTGGGCAGAGGATCTAGGCAGACAATTCTCCAAAGAAGACATACAGATGGCAAATAAACACATGAAAAGATGTTCAACATCGCTCCTCTTTAGAGAAATGCAAATCAAAACCACTATGAGGTACCACCTTACACCGGCCAGAAGGGCCATCATCAAAAAGTCTACAAACAATAAGTGCTAGAGAGGGTGTGGAGAAAAAGGATCCCTATTACACTGTTGGTGGGAATGCAAATTGGTGCCACCACTGTGGAAAACAGTATGGAGATTCCTCAGGAAACTCAAAATAGAATTACCATTTGATCCAGCAATCCCACTCCTGGCATATATCCAGAGGAAACCATGACTCGAAAAGACACATGCACTCCAGTGTTCATTGCAGCACTCTATGCAATAGCCAGGTCATGGAAACAACCTAAATGCCCATCGACAGAAGAGTGGATAGGGAAGATGTGGTGCATACACACAATGGAATGTTACTCAGCCATTAAAAGGAACGAATTACCAACATTTATAGCAACATGGATGGACCTAGAAATTATCACGCGAAGTGAAACCAGTCAGACAATTAGACAGCAACACCCAATGCTACAGCTTACATGTGGAAACTAAAAAGACACAATGAACGTCTTTGCAGAATAGACAATGACTCACAGACCTTGGAAAACCTTAGTTTTTCAAATAAGACAATCTGGGGGGGGGGATGCACTGTGGGTTTGGGATACAAAATCTATAAAATTGACTTGTGATGATTTATGTACACCTATAATTGAAATAAAATCCATTAAGAAAAAAAAAAGAAACGGAAAGAAAAAAAACAGTATTAGATTACCAGATGAATCCTCTGTCATTCAACTGATAACAAGTAAGAAACCCTGATTTTAAGCTGAGCACACAACCAACTAAACTCAGGCAACATTTCCCAGCCTCTCTTGCAGCCTGATGTGGCCATGTGACTATGTTTTGGCCAACTGGATGTGAGTTGAAGTAAATATGCCCTCTCCTTTCCCTCCTCCCACTGGCTGTAGGAACTACCTTGAACCATTTGAATGAATTAATCAGTACCCTAGAAATGGTGAAAATACTAAAAAAAGGGGGGGAGATTATGTAAGAAAGAAGCTATTTTGCATTTGGGTATATTAGAACACAACTATACCCCCTCAAAAAAACAAAACAAAACAACCCCCCTCACACACGCACGCACACACACACACACAAACCCACACAACCCACATGTAGAGCGGCAAGACACATTTGGAATAACCACAGTTACTAAGTTTTCAATAGGAAATAAATCAGCACATACATCAAGCCTAGCTTAATGTAATTTTTCTTTAGAGGGACCAAATGGAAGGGTCACAATAAAGAGTACACATTTGTGTGAGATAAATTCATTGCTCAACTTGACTATCAAAGGCTTATTAAGTTGGCTTCTCTGGAAGAAGCTTAAAGCTGGCCTTTCATTCACAACCTCAAAGCACAATTCGGAATGTATGCTGACAGCACATGCCAGAACTCACCAATAAAAGTAAGAACAAGCTTATCCAACTCTGAAAATAAATTCATTGTAAAGACTGCATTCTTCAAAATCAAGATTCACATTATAGTGTGTCCTGGTCAGTACCCTGAAGTAGAATACAAGGGAAGGGGGGAAGACGGCACTTACTAAGAATCCAAAAGCCCATGCTATAGACCATGCACGGTGGTACAGACCATGTATGATGGTGTAAGTGCAGTAAAGTCATTATCCAGTGGGCTTCAAATGTCTTGCTCTGTAAAATAAGGGTGCTAGCCTTTATCTGTGGTTTTTGCACTTTCGTTTTTACTACTGGAACAGGTATCCTCAAAATGAAATCTTATTCAAAGTTGGGAAAGAGGGCGTTTTACACAAGTAGGTGGATGATGTCATTAAACTGGGGACTCGATACACTTTGCTGTAAAGTTTTAGTCCATACTTTGCAAAAATAAAACAAACAACAAAAAAAAGTCCATCCAGTAAATCAGATGCCATAACCGTATGATAGCAGTAAGAAAAATATTTACCACACCCAAATACATACAACAAATAAATAGACACAAAAGGAGAAACTGATGGGAATACAATAATAGTAAGAGTATTTAACACCCTGCATCTATCAATGAACAGATCCTCTAAACAGAAAATCAATAAGGCAACACAGAACCTAAATGACACAATAGAAAAGTTAGACTTCATTGATATTTTCAGAATATTATATCCAAAAAACTCAGAATATACATTCTTTTCATTTTTTTATTATTTATTTTTTTGCTTTTTAGAATCCCACTCGCACCATATGGAGGTTCCCAGGCTAGGGGTCGAATCAGAACTACAGCTGCCAGCCTACGCAATAGCCACAGCAACGTCAGATCCAAGCCGTGTCTGCGACTTACACTAGAACTCACAGCAACACCAGATCCTTAACCCGCTGAGCAAGGCCAGGGATTGAACCTACAACCTCATGGTTCCTAGTCAGATCCGTTTCCACTGGGCCACGATGGGAACTCCAGAATATGTATTCTTTTCGAGTGCCCATGGAACATTCTCAAGGATTGACCACATCCTGGGGCACAAAACTAACCTCAACAAATTTAAAGAGTACAGAAATTATTTCAAGTAACTTCTCTGACCACAATGGCATGAAACTAGAAATCAACCACAGAAAAAGAGAAAAAAAATGACTACATGGAGACTAAACAACATGCTACTAAAAAAAAAGCAACGGGTCAACAAGGAAATCAAAAGGAAATTTAAAAATACCTCAAGATAAATGATAATGAAAACACAACCATTCAAAATCCATGGGATGCTGCAAAAGCAGTTCTTAAAGGGAAGTTCACAGTGATATAGGCCTTCCTCAAAAAAGAAGAAAAACCTCAAATCAACAACTTAACCCAACACCTAAAAGAATTAGAAGAAGAACAAACAGAACCTAAAGTCAGCAGAAAGAAGGAAATCATAAAGATCAGAGAGGAAATCAAAAAAACAGAGATTCAAAAAACAATAGGGAGTTCCCATTGCGGCTCAGCAGAAATGAACCTGATTAGCATCCATGAGGATGCAGGTTCAATCCCTAGCTTTGCTCAGTGGGTTAAGGATCCAGCATTGCCATGAGCTGTGGTGTAGGTCACAGACACAGCTCGGATCTGACATTGTTGTGGAGGTGGTATAGGCCTACAGCTGCAGCTCCAATTCAACCCCTAGCCTAGGGACCTCCATATGCTGCGGGTATGACCCTAAAAAGGGAAAAAAAAAAAAAAAAACCAAGAGATGGTTCTTGAAAGGGTTAGCAAAACTGACAAAACCTCTGGCCAGACTCACCAAGAAGAGGAGAGAAAGAACTCAAACAAAATGAGAAATGAAAAAGGAAAAATCTCAATGGATACCACAGAAATAAAAAAAAAAAAAACATAAGAGAATATTATGCCATGAATCTGACATCCTAGAAGAAATGGACAACTTTCTAGAGACATATAGCCCACCAAGAAAGAATCAAGAAATAGATCAATTGAACAAACTGATCACTAGAAATGAAACTGAATTTGTAATAAAAACGTTCCCCACAAGCAAAAGTCCAGGACCAGACAGATGGCTTCATAGGCGAATTCTACCAAACATACATTGAAGAACTTATAACCCAACCTTCTTAAAGTTTTCCAAAATGGGGAAGAAGAAGGAACACTACCAAAGACATTCTTTGAAGCCACCATCACCCTAATACCAAAACTAGACAAGGATACTACCGAAAACAGAAAATTATAGGCTGATACCTTTGATGAATATAACACACAAATTCTTAACAAAATTTTAGCCAACTGAATCCAACATCATATAAAAAAATCATACACCACCACCAAATGGGATTCAACCCAAGTTCACAAGAATGGTTCAACATAAGCAAATAAATCAACACCATAAACCACATGAACAAAAGTCAAAAACCACATAATCATCTCAAGAGATGCAGAAAAAGCATCTGACAAAATCCGACATCCATTCATGATAAAAACTCTTACTGAAGTGTGTAGAGAGGGAACATACCTAACATAATCAAAGCCACTTACGATGAACTCACAGCCAATATATTACTCAACAGAGAAAAGCTGAAAGCTTCCCACTAAAAGCTGGAACAAAACAAGGATCCCCACTCTCACCACTTTCATTCAACATAGTATTGGAAGTCGTAGTCACAGCAATCAGACAAACAAAAGAAATAAAAGGTATCCAAACTGGAAGAGAAGAGGTAAAATTGTCACTGTATGCAGATGATACAGTACTATGTATAGAAAACCCTAAGGACTTCCTCCACACAAAAACTACTCACACCGGTAAGTTAATTCAGCAAAATAGCAGGATACAAGACTAACATTCAGAAATTGGTTGCATTTCTGTATGCTAACAATGAAATATTAGAAAAGAAAACTAAAAATGCAATAACTTTTAAAATCACACCCCAAAAATTAAATACCTAGGAATAAATCTGACCAAAGAGGTGAAAGACTTAGATGCTGAAAACTATAAAATGTTAATCAAAGTAGTTAAAAAGGACTCAAAGAAATGGAAGGATATTCCATGCTCCTGGACTGGAAGAATTAATACTCTTAAAATGGCCATATTACCCAAAGTAATCTATAGATTCAATGCACTCTCTATCAAATTACCCATGACATTTTTCACAGAACTAGAACAAACAATCCAAAAATTTATATGAAGACCCAGAATTGCCAGAGCAATCCTGAAGAACAAAAACCAAGCAGGAGGCGTAACTCTCCCAGATTTCAGACAATATTACAAAGCTTCAGTCATCAAGGTGGTATGGTATTAGTATAAAAATAGATATACAGACCAATGAATGCTACAGAATAGAAAGCCCAGAAATAAACCCAGACACCTAGGGTCAATTAATCTTCAACAAAGGAGGCAAGAATATAAAATGGGGAGTTCCCGTCGTGGCGCAGTGGTTAACGAATCCGACTAGGAACCATGAGATTGCTGCGGGTTCGATCCCTGCCCTTGCTCAGTGGGTTAACGATCCGGCATTGCCGTGAGCTGTAGTGTAGGTTGCAGACGTGGCTTGGATCCTGCATTGCTGTGGCTGCGGCGCAGGCCAGTGGCCACAGCTCCGATTAGACCCCTAGCCCGGGAACCTCCACATGCCATGGGTGCGGCCATAAAATGACAAAGGGCAAAAAAATAAAAAAAAAAGAATATAAAATGGGAAAAAGACAGTCTCTTCACAAGTGGAAAACTGGACAGCTGGGACAGCTGAATGTAAATCAATGAAACTACACACCCTCACACCAAGCACAAAAATAAACTCAAAATGGCTTAAAGACTTAAACATAAGACAAGACACCATAAAACTCTTAGAAGAGAACATAGGCAAAATATTCTCTGATATCAACCGTACAAATGTTTTCTTAGGTCAGTCTCCCAAGGCAACAGAAATAAAAGCAAAAATAAACCAATGGGCCCTAATCAAACTTACAAGCTTTTGTACAGCAAAGGAAAACATTAAAAAAAAAAAAAAATCCACACACCTACAGTCAACTAATCTATGACAAAGGAGACAAAAATATACAATGGAGAGAAAACAGCCTGTTCAATAAGTGGTGCTGGGAAAACTAGACAGCCACATGTAAAAAAAATGAAATTAGAACACTTTCTAACACCATGCACAAAAATAAACTTAAAATAGATTAAAGATCTAGATATAAGACCAGATATTATAAAACATAGGCCAAACACTCTCCAACATAAATGACAGCAACATCTTCTTCTCAGATCCACCTGTTAGAGTAATGACAATAAAAACAAAAATAAACAAATGGGACTTAATTAAACTTAAAAGTTTCCGCACAGCAAAGGAAACCCTAAACAAAACAAAAAGACAACCCACAGAATGGGAGGAAATATTTGCAAATGCATCAACAGACAAGGGAATAATCTCCAAAATTTGCAATCACCTCCTACACCTGAATACCAAAAAAACAACAACCCCATCAAAAAATGGGCAGAAGATCTAAACAGACAATTCTCCACAGAAGACATACAGATGGCCAAAAAAACACATGAAAAGATGTTCAGCATCACTCACTATTAGAGAAATGCAAATCGAAATCACCTTATACCAGCCAGAATGGCCATCATCAAAAAGTCTACAAACAATAAGTGCTGAAGAGGGTGTGGAGAAAAAGGATCCCTATTACACTGTTGGTGGGAATGCAAATTGGTGCAACCACTGTGGAAAACAGTATGGAGATCCCTTAGAAAACTAAAAACAGAATTATCATTTGATCTAGCAATCCCACTCCCGGTAGAAATCCATGACTTGAAAAGACACATGTACTCCAATGTTCACGGCAGCACTCTATACAATAGCCAAGTCACGGAAACAACCTAAATGCCCATCAACAGAGGAATGGA
The DNA here is from genome assembly GCA_004024745.2 of Catagonus wagneri. Lineage (NCBI taxonomy): Eukaryota > Metazoa > Chordata > Mammalia > Artiodactyla > Tayassuidae > Catagonus > Catagonus wagneri. Next base: position 657,691 of record PVHT021183554.1, read on the forward strand.
TAGGGAAGATGTGGTACATAAACACAATGGAATATTACTCAGCCATTAAAAGAAACAAAGTAAGAGCATTTATAGCAACATGGATGGACCTAGAAATTATCATGCGAAGTGAAACCAGTCAGACCATGAGACACCAACATCAAATGCTACCACTTACATGTGGAATCTAAAAAAAGTACACAATGAACTTCTTTGCAGAACAGATACTGACTCACAGACTTTGGAAAACCTATGGTTTCCAAATGAGACAAGTTGGGGAGTGGGGGGATGCACTGAGGGTTTGGGATGGAAATGCTATAAAATTTGGTGGTGATGATTTTTGTACACCTATAACTGTAATAAAATTCATTAAGTAATTAAAAAAATAAAAATAAATAAAAATTTTAAAAATAATAAAAATTAAAAACAAATAAATAAAAGACAACCTGCAGAATGGGAGAAAACAGTTTCAAATGATGCAACCAACAAGGGCTTAATCTCCAAAATATTCAAACTCATATCAACAGCAAGAAAGCAAACAACCCAGCTGAAAAATGAGCAGAAGACCTGAATAGACGTATCTCCAAAGAAGACATACAGATGGCCAAGAGGCATATGAAAAAATGCTCAGCATCAGTGATTATTAGAGAAATGCAAATCAAAACTACAATGAGGTACCACTTCACACCGGTCAGAATGGCCATGATTAATAAATAACAAATACTGGAGGGAATCCCCCTATACTGTTGGTAGGAATTTAAACTGGTGCAACCACTACAGAAAACAGTATAGAGGTACCTCAGAAAACTAAATATACAACCACCATATGACCCAGCAATCCCACTTCTGAGCATATATTCAGACAAAACTTTCACTGCAAAAGATAAATGCACCTGGATGTTCGCTGCAGCCTATTCACAATAGCCAAGACATGGAAACACTCTAAAGGTCCATCGACAGATGAATGGATTAAGATGTGGTATAAATACGCAGTGGAATACTACTCAGCCATAAAAAACAAGAAAATAATGCCATTTACAACATGGATGGAACTACAGACTCTCTTTCTAAGTGAAGTAAATCACAAAGACAAAAATACGATATGATATCACTTGAATGTGAAATCTAAAATACGACACAAATGAACCTATCTGTGAAAGAGAAACAGACTCATGGACAAGCAGAACAGACTTGCAGCTGACAAGGGGGAGGGGGAGGGGGAGGGGATGGACTGGGAGTTTGGGGTTAGTAGATACAAACTATAGCATTTGGAGTGGATAAGCAATGAGGTCCTGCTGTATGTAGCACAGGAAACTATATACAATCACTTGGGATGGAACATGATGGAGGATAATGCAAGAAAAAGAATGTATATATAATTGGGTCACTTTGCTGTACAGCAGAAACTGACAGAACATTATAAATTAACTGTAACAAAAAAAAATTTTTTAGAAGAAAAATACATTTACCAAGCTTTCCAGCAGCGGCCTGCAAATGTTATGCTGCACTATACTATCTCTTTATCATTATTTGGTTACCGTAACACAGTACTCGGATTTTATTTCTTTTCTTTTTTTTTTTTTATCTTTTGTCTTTTTAGGGCCACACCCACGGCAATAAGGCTAGGGGTTGAATCTGAACTATAGCTGCTGGCCTATGCCACAACTATAGCAACACAGGATCTGAGCCACGTTTGCAACCTACACCACAGCTCATGGTAACGCCGGATCCTTAACTCACTGAGCGAGGCCAGGGATCAAACCCGCAACATCATAGTTACTAGTCAGGTTCATTAACCATTGAGCCACCACAGGAACACCAGTACCCTGAATTTCTTTGTTTGTCTTTAGCTGCTCCTTTGGCATGTAAGTTTGCTAGCCAGAGATGGAACCCACCCACAGCAGCTACTGGAGAAGCTGCAGTGACAACACCGGGTCCTTAACCTGCTATGCCACAACACAGAACTCCACAATAGTTTCATTTTTAATTAAAGGGGGAAAAAAGATCACGCAAGACAGAAGAAGGCAAAAACTAATCACTTTAAAATCATTTAAAAATATAATCTGGTTTTCTAAACTTATTTCTTTGGGTTCAAAAATATGACATTCCTATTAGAATGGCTTAAGACACAAAGAAACAGTGACGATGTTGCCAGGTTCTAATAAAGGCACAGAGAAACTGGAACTCCCATACACTCCTGAGGGAGTTTGTAAAATGGCACGACTACTTTGGAGAAGAGTTTGGCCATTTCTATGTTAAAACATGCACTTACTGTAAGACCCAGCAATATACTTTTAGGTATCTACCCAGAGAAATGACAACTTTTGCTCAAAAATCTGTACATAAATGTTTACACTGGCTTTATTTACAATAGCCCAAACCAAACCTGGGAACATTCACCTTTAACTAGTGAATGGATATACAAACCATGGCATATGCCTATTAAAATGAGATATCATCTCATACCTATCAGATAAATGCAGAAATAAAAGAGTTTAACAACACCAAGTGCTGGCAAAGCTGTGAATAAACAGAAATTTTCCCACTGTTGCCAGAAATACAATTGGTTCAAATACCTGGGAGAGCACGGAGCAGTTTGAAGATATGTATGCACTATGATCTAACAATGTCTCTTCTCAGCATACTCCACCCCGTTTTCACAGCACACAACCAACATATCAATAGGAGAATATAAAACTAAGTTCTGGTACGTTTAAACAAATAAAACACAGCACTTAAAGCACATGAACTCTAGCCACTTGTATCAACATGGCTTGAAAACATACCTGATGAGCAAGTAGGCTGCAGAATATATCAACATGAGATCTTTTATTACGGTTTTAAATCATTCAGTCAACATGTATGTGGGCTTATGGATATAGGAAAAAAGTAAAAGTAAAATGTAGACTGCAAGTTACCTCTTTTTTAAATACAAAAAGCATATTTAAGGAGTTCCCTTTGTGGCTCAGTGGTTAACGAATCCAACTAAGAACCATGAGATTGCAGGTTCGATCCCTGGCCTTGCTCAGTGGGTTAAGGATACGGCGTTGCTGTGAGCTGTAGTGTAGGTTGCAGACGCGGCTCGGATCCTGCGTTGCTCTGGGCTGTGGCGAAGGCCGGCAGCTACAGCTCCTGTTAGACCCCTAGCCTGGGAACGTCCAAATGCTGCGGGGATGGTGCTAGATAAGGCAAAAAGACAAAAAAAATGCGTATTAAAATGTCTTGTGTTAGGAGTTCCCATTGTGGCTCAGAGGTTAATGAATCCGATTAGGAACCATGAGGTTGCGGGTTCGATCCCTGGCCTTGCTCAGTGGGTTAAGGATCCGGCGTTGCCGTGAGCTGTGGTGTAGGTTGCAGACGCGGCTCGGATCCCGCGTTGCTGTGGCTGTGGTGTAGGCCGGCAACTACAGCTCCTGTTAGACGCCTAGCCTAGGAACCTCCATATGCCGCGGGTATGGCCCCGCGGGCCTAGATAAGGCAAAAAGAAAAAAAAAATGTTTTATGTTATTTTAAAAACAAAACAAAACAAAAAAACAACCCTAAAGCAAAGGCAATGTGCTTAGACTTGTTAGAGCTGGATACCTGACCTAATAAGGTATAGGAGGATCCATTCTTCTTTCAATTTCTTTATATTTGAAATTTCCCAATTAAAAACAAAGTTTTAGCACAGAACTTCTAGAAGAATATACAAAACACACACAAAAACTGGTAAAGTAGTTTCCTCCAGAGACGGAAATCAGGATCATAAAGGAGGGACTGAGTCTTAACTTCCCACATCCATCTTCATGTACTTTTTGAATTTTGACTCATATATATCCATTACTTTTTTAATTACAAATAAATTTGATCACTCTTCACCTCTAGTCCCACCCCTCCACAAGTGGGGAAAAAAAAAATCTAAAGTATTTTTATTTTGAATATGGAAAAGGTCACTAACGGAGATTCCAGCCCAGACAGTGCCATGAATGAGCTCTGTTATGGGGGGATTATTTAATCTGCACCTCTCCAAGATTTGTGCCTCTTCTAAAATCCTATCTTCTGTGAAAACACAAACACCTCTCCATAAAACAGAGATCAGAAGTTCTAAGTACACCAACAGGAGCAAAAAGCAGTTTTCCTATAACCCTGAATGGAATGCTTTTAGAATCTGTTACAATAGGTCCACAGAAACCATCTGTAGTGACTGTTTCACGTTCTCTGTGGAATAAAGTGGGCAGAGATGTATACAGACAGTCACTATTACTCAACACTCTGTGAAGCAGGAAGTTGAGGGAGGTCTTCTCTGATGACTTATTTTCTTAATGAACTAAGGAGTAGAGGTCAAGGTGGAGTGGAAGGAAGCCAAGGATGAGATCTGGGAAAAGGATAAGTAAAATGACCGTCAGAAAGAAAAAAAAGTCAAGGATCTAGCTAAGGCCAAAACTTATAAATATATAAAGGAGAAAGTCACATTGTTTTCCTATTTCTCTCCAGCAAAGTGCAACCAAAAAACACAGAAAAATTAATTAGGACTATGCCACTGAAGAAAGTTGGCAAGCTCAGAAAATAAGAAAATCAAAATGTCTGTGACATGAAAGTCATGTGACCCCCTGGAGTCTACAGCAGGTAAGATGGGTCAGGAAGACAAGAGGAAGCCAGAGAACACCAAAGTGTCCCAGGAACAAGGCCACTGGAGACCAAATGAGAGCCAGGAAAGACAGGGTACGTACAGATGGGTTATTCCCTCAGCTCAAGGTTCCAAAGTGCCATCTCGGAGATGGCAAGGCCCAGGAAAGCTGAACTGAGCTGGAAGTACAACTCCTTGGAAAAGACAACGTAAAGGGGGACAAGATTTGGAGGGTAGATGAGCCAAACCTCCTAGAGGGGATGTTAGAAGACACAGTGGAAAGAAAATGCATGCCAAGAGCCAACATACAAGGCACATAATGGCCAATAAACTGGTAGATGGTGGCAAAACAGTTAAGGGAGGGTGGTATCACAGACTGGTGTGAACTTCAAAACTGACACTCATTGCTGAATTAAGTTTGGAGAACACACCCTACTATTCTCACTATGTGGAATGCTATGACATCTGGAGAATTCCTATTCATGCTTCCGATCGCTGTTGAAACGAACAATTCTTCAGCAAACCCTTTCCAGACCTCTCAAAGTCCTAATCAAATTGTTTACCTCTCTTCACCATTCCCTCCACAACAGTGACCACAGTTCATGCCAAGTATCCTTCTTTGTCCAAAAGGATGCTCTTCTTGAGCTCATGCAGCAAGGAATCCGTATTTTCCTGAATCTATTTGATTCCCAAGTATGTGCTAGAGAAATATAAGATTTCAGAGAGGGAAGAACATACCCAAAAATTTATCCAGAGCCGCCAGGTCAGGAAGGCAGCTTCTCTGGCATACTGGATTTAGGACAACTTAGCCACACACACTTAAAAGCACTTTACCTAGGAGTTCCCATCGTGGCTCAGCCGTTAACAAAATCCAACTAGCATCCATGAGGACACAGGTTCAATCCCTGGCCTCACTCAGTGGGTTAAGGATCTGGTGTTGCCGTGAGCTGTGGTGGAGGTCACAGACATGGCTTGGATCCTGCGTTGCTGTGGCTGTGGCGTAGGCCGGCAGCCGCAGCCTCCATTCAGCCCCTAGCCTGGGAACCTCCATATGTCTCAGTGAGGCCCTAAAAAGCAAAAAATAAAAATAAAAAAATCTACTTAGCTCTGAAAATTCCTAATACTGTCAAGATTCCTTTTTTATTTTAATGTGACTCTCACTAAATTTATGATGACTATAATCATGTGCAAGTTTTCTCATGAAAAATGCGAGAAATCCAAAAGAACAAAAATAAAATGTATTAATTATAATTCCTTCAAGTCATAAAGTTACTAAATAATTTTGGAGTTCCCGTCGTGGCTCAGTGGTTAATGAATCCAACTAGGAACCATGAGGTGGCGGGTTCGATCCCTGGCCTTGCTCAGTGGGTTAAGGATCTGGCGTTGCCGTGAACTGTGGTGTAGGTTGCAGATGCGGCTCGGATCCCGCGTGGCTGTGACTGTGGCTGTGACTGTGGCTGTGGCTGTGGCTGTGGCTGGCGGCTACAGCTCCTGTTAGACCCCTAGCCTGGGAACCTCCATATGCCGCGTGTGTGGCTCTACATAAAAGGCAAAAAGACAAAAAAAAAAAAAGGTTACTAAATAATTTTTTAATGTCCCTTATTCAGGCAAGCACTTTGGATATACTGCTAGAGGGAGTAATAAGTGGCTTGCTTTAACATTTCTAGATGGCCACTTAATAAGATCAGTCAAACTCTCTAAAAATAAACACTGCCTTTGACCCAACAATTCTACTCAAAGAATTTATCATAGAAAATAATTACGATAAAATCAACTTTTTCATTATGAGAATGTTCACTAAAATAGTGCTTAGAATAATCCAAAACTGAAGAGGAAAATATTAATGTCTAAAAACAGAAAACTTGTTGGTTAAATTGTAGATACAGTATTAGAATTCTGTGGGCGGAGTTCCCGTTGTGGCTCAACAGAAACTAATCCAACTAGTACCCATGAGAATGTGGGTTCAATCCCTGGCCTCATTCAGTGGTGTAGGTAACAGACACAGCTCAGATGCTGTTGTTATGGCTGTAGCCTAGGCAGGCAACTATAGCTCTGATTCAACACCTAACCTGGGAACTTCCACATGCTGCAGGTGCAGTCCTAAAATGCAGAAAAAAAAAAAAAAATATATATATATATATATCATCGGGGTTTTTTAAAAATGGTAACAGAGGGAGTTCCCACTGTGCTCAGCAGAAATGAACCCAACTAGTATCTATGAAGATAAGGGTTCGATCTCTGGCCTTACTCAATGAGTTAATGATCCGGCATTGCCATGAGCTGTGGTGTAGGTAGCAGACTCAGCTCAGATCTGGCGTTGCTGTGGCTGTGGTGTAAGTCAGCAGCTGGAGCTCCAACTCAACCCCTAGCCTGGGAATTTTCACATGCCATGGGTACATGGTAACAGAAGTACTCACTGACATGGAAATGTGTTGAGTACATCACTGAGTAGAGGAAAAGGCAGGTGACAAAACATACACAACAGTCTCATTAAAGCTGCATCTTACAACCACTACAGAAAACAGCATGGAGGTTCCTCAGAAAACTAACTATAGAACTATCATATGATCCAGCGATCCCACTCCTGGGCATGTAACTGGACAAAACTGCAATTCAAGAAGATACATGCACCCCTATGTTCACTGACACACTATGAACAGCCAAGACATGGAAACAACTTAAATGCTGACCGACAGATGAATGAATTAAGATGTGGTACACATATACAATAGGCTATTCCTCAGCCTTAAAAAAGATTGAAATACAAAATAAAATACGAAACACTACAGTGAGGTACCACTTCACACCAGTCAGAATGGCCATCATTAATTAATAAGTCTACAAATAGCAAATGCTGGAGAGGGTGTAAAGAAAAGGGAACCCTCCTGCAATGGTGGGAATGTAAACTGGAACAACCACAACGGAAAACAGGTACCTCAGAAAACTGAACATACAACTACTATATGAACCAGCAATCCCACTTCTTGGCATATATTCAGACAAAACTTTCATTGAAAAAGATATACGAAACCCTATGTTCACTGCAGCACTATTCACAATAGTCAAGACATGGAAACAACCTAAACGTCCATCCACAGATGAATAGGTTAAGATGTGGTACATATATACAATGGAATACTACTCAGCCATAAAAAAGAACAAAATAATGTCACTTGCAGCAACATGGATGCAACCAGAAATTCTCATACTAAGTGAAATAAGTCACAAAGAGAAAGACAAATATCATATGATATCACTTATATCTGGAATCTAAAATATGGCACAAATGAACCTATCTACAAAACAGAAATAGACTCGTGGACATAGAGAACAAACTTGCGGTTGCCAAGGAGGACAGTGTGGGTTTGGGATTGGTAGATGCAAACTACTACATTTAGAATGGATAAGCAATGAGATCCTACTGTACAGCACAGGGAACTATATTCAGTCTCTTGGGACAGAAATGATGGGAGACAATATGAAAAAAAGAATATATATAAATGTATGACTGGGTCACTTTGCCCCACAGTAGTAATTCACAGAACACTGTATATCAGCTATACTTTAATAAAAAAAAATTAATTAAAAAAGCTGTATCCACACTCACTTGCACATGCATACACATACACAGGAGGAAAAACAGATTCCTATAGATAATAGGATTAAAAGTGATTTTTTTTGCTCTTATTTTTCTAGAAGGTATATGTATCACTTCCATAATTTTTAAACCTTAAATCATTCCTTAAGGTCAATACTGAAAAAATATGAGGCAACACAAACCAAAATAGTACTTAAGGCGCTTAAAACCAGTGCTGAAGACAGACCCTACTGACATAAGGTGCTCCGTAAACACTGGTGGGTGGAGGGGTCTCCCTGTAACTAGATGCTTAAGTTCCTCATCTCTGTGACAGCACCTGAGTAACTAAGGGAACTAAAGGTGTGGTCAGAAGGTAGGCACTCAATGTGCTGCAAACCTACTGGGTTCAGAGATTGATAATTTTTCTGTAATTCCTTTTATCTTTTTACTGATTTAAACTCTTCCAAAGACCATTTTAATACAACAATAGTATCATACTTCTTACTTTTAAAAAATTACATATAAATTTAAAATACTATTTTAAGAAGTTTTTTTTTTCTTCTTGGGAGTTCCCATCGTAGCTCAGCGGAAATGAATCTGAAAAGCATCCGTAAGGACGCAGGTTCGATACCTGGCCTCAATCAGTGGGTTAAGGATCCGGCATTGCTGTGAGCTGTGGTGTAGGTCATAGCCTGGGCTCAGATCCTGCATTATGGTGGCTGTGGTGTAGGTCAGCAGCTACAACTCCAATTTGACCTCTAGCCTGGGCAACTCCTATGCTGCAGGTGCAGCCCTACAAAGACTAAATAAATAATTTTTTTTTTTCTTCTCGAGCCAGGGAATAAACAGATTAACATCTAGAAATACTGCTTAGCGATCAATCTACTTGTGGAATTGGCTAAGAAACATTTTCTGGGCAATGGGGAACCTCACCATTTGACATAAAAAAAAAAGGAATGAGAAAGGGGAAGTTGACAGAAACATCACTAAGCTATGAGTAATTTTATTATGCAGTCCTTGAATGGAAGATATCATACCATACACACACACACACACACACACACACACACACACACACACGTGTGTGTGAAATACCCCAAACCAAAAAGCTTACTACTTGACAGCTCAGCAGCAGATAAAGCAGCGTGGCCTTGAGCTGCGCCGTCAAGGCCGCCTGCCCCAGGTGCTGCTGGGCCCTGGCGGTGTGGTCGGTCCGGTCAAGATGTGCTGAGTGTAAAATACACACCAGACTCCAGAGTTACCGTGAACAGAACAGTATATATCTCATTTTTAAATACACTGTATGAATTGATAATATTTCTTATATCAGGTTATAAAATATACAACTAAAATAAATTTTACCTAGAATGTATAGGTAATTTTATTCCATGTAGTTGCTAGGAAACTCTACACATGTGACTCACACTATAACAGTATTGGACAGCATCAGCCTAAAGAAAGTGGGGATTAGGCTGTTTCATAGTACACGACCATGGTAATCATGATCAGATTCCATTCAAAGAGTGTGTTTTGATACTTTTTCACCAACACACATATACCCAACACAGACATGGCCATATACCTTAGTCCAAAGATCAAAGCCAGTCCTACATCGTATCTTACATAATCAACTTTGCAGCCTGCACTGTGACAGAGGGAAGCAGGTGCTATAACCTAATTTCTCACACTCACAGCAATGGGAGGAGGAAGGGAGACAGATGTGAGAAAAAAAAGCCAAAGCAGAAATCCATATGGTAATGAGCACAAGCTAAAAGGCCAGAAGCAGAGCCAGGGGCTGCCTTTGAGAAGCTTAGAACCAGCATAAGAAATCTAAACAAAACACAAGGTCCATCCAAGGGTAAACACTATTCAAATCTGAAGGGACTTTATAATTACTGAATTACAGGTTCTGACTTCATACGGTAAACATAAAACAAAACACACGTATTTAAAAGGAACTATCATTAGAGGGGATGGGACAAAAATTTATTGATGAGATTTTTCCATACCAAACAGAAAGTCAGCAAGCAATCATCTTAGACAATTTACAGACAGCTGGTCTTAATCCAAGACTAACATGTTGATTCTAAAAATCGAAAAAGCCAGAGGTGTTCTAATATGCTTGGAATCTCTTTCATATAACCATTACACAACTCTTCCATCTCCCTTCCTCACTTTCTTATGCAAGCTCTGTAATCATCACCAGTGTTTATACGGGTTTTTGAAACTACCCAATTTCTCTGGTAAATATTTAATTCTCTTGTTGCTGCTGATCAAACTATAAACATAGCATTTTTATATAACATATTTAGTAATGAGAAAATAGGACATTGACGTCAACAACATGCAGAGCCTATAAACCAGAAACATCAGGATTACCAAACACAGTGAAGCCTCTTGGAAATCAGCCTCCAACAGAACAGAAATTTCTCCTCCTTGCTCAGTTTTTGATCCAGTTTATATCCAAGTCCCTTCTCACTGGTGGCAGTTCAATCAAATTCTAAAATGTGCCTCAATCAGTACCCAGTCCGCAGGCTCCAGAAATTGGACAGAGCTGGTACTCTCAGCTGTGCGGTGTACTGTCACTTGTATGCTCTTGCTAACAACGATGAAACATACTATCAAGCCTTCTCTTCGAGTAAGTAAGAGCTTAATATTTTAGCGTCTGTACTAAAGTCTCAAAGAAAACGGAAAAAAGCAACTGCTAGAAGTTCCTGCTATGGCACAACAGGATCAGCAGCGTCTCTGCAGAGCTAGGACACAGGTTCAATCCCCAGTCCGGCACAGTGGGTTAAAGAATCTGGCATTGCTGCAGGTGTGGTGTAGGTCGAAACTGCAACTCAGATCTGATTCCTGGCCCTGGAACTCCATACACTGTGGTGCAGCCAAAATACGAAAAGGAAAAAAAAAGGAAAAGAAAAAACTGCTGGGTTAGCTTCCTGAACTGTGGAAATGGAGCAATCTACCATCTAACTGGACAGACTGCAACAACTAAGAAACCCAATATGAGAGCTCAGAAAAAAAAGGAACTCAGCAGGACTTGAAACTGCCACAAATGACTTGGGAAGTGGAACTTGGGGCCAGACTTGAAGAGGTAGGCATGAAAACAGGCTAGCCAGAGCACACTGCGGGAAACAGAGGAAGAAAACCCCCCACCAGAGTCTTCGAAGTCCAACGTGAATGCAACACAGCTTTCTGACACATGAGCTACTGGGCACGTGGTGAGACTACAAAGAATCCTCCACTGGATAATTAAGACAGGAGATTAAGAAGCCATTGTGTTAATCCAAGTATATTGACCTTGGCAAGTAGGACAGTGGAAGGAACAGGAGAAAGAGGGATGGACTGAGGGAGCAATTTCAAATGCAAAAAAAAAAAAATCTAAGACTTGGTATCAAAGTGACCTCTAGGAAACAAGAATGTCCCTCCTTTAGAAACAAATAAGGAAATGGACTTGACAAAGCAAGTAATGAAAGAGGTCTGGACATGCTGATTTTGAGGTGGCAGTAGCATGTACATTTGGCAAGTGTCCACCAAAAGCCACCAGAAATTGAGAGAAACTCTGTGAAAGAACAGAGCAAAGAGATTTGTGAATTAAAATATAAACATGGTAACTGAAACACCTGGAGTTGGGAGACCATTTATTTTGCAGGATTATCCCCAGACAGAACTGACGTGCCCTCGTCTCCCTCATCATTACTACTCATAAGAAAACAGGGAGTTCCCCTTGTGGCTCAGTGGTAATGAACCCGCTGGTATCCATGAGGATGTGGGTTTGATCCCTGGCCCTGCTCAGTGGGTTAAGGATTCGGTGTTTCTGTGAGCTGCGGTGTAGATCCCAGACACAGCTTGGATCTGGCGTTGCTGTGGCTGCGGTGTAGGCCGGCAGCTGTAGTTCCGATTCAACCCCTAGCCTGGGAACTTCCATATGCTGTAGGTCTGGCCATTAACAATAACAACAATAACAACACACATACAATTTAATGATGATGGCTCAAGGGAAAAAAAGCTACACAAAGAAAACTAAAAAAATGTAAGACACACACAAAAATGTTGACAATGATGTCATTAAGAAGAGGAACAAGGAGATTTTCTTCTTCCTAATTTTTGTTCTTTCCCAAGTCTTATTTATTTTTTAAATAGCAAGCACAGACTTATAATAGAAAATGAAAAATGTTTTAAAGGATCGATCCCCTCTAAACATTTCTAAAAGCTTTATAACTGTACACCTAGTGATTTTATTTGTAAAAGTAAATAAATAATAATACCACAATTTTACATCCACCATACTGAATAAACTTAGTTTTGACCAAAAAAAAAGTGAATGTTTTATCTGTAAAAGTATAAATTCTTTTTTTAATTTTTTTTTTTGCTTTTGCTTTTTAGGGCCACACCCTTGGCATGTGGAGGTTCCCAGGCTAGGGGCTGAATGGGAGCTGTAGCCGCCGGCCTTCTCCACAGCCAGAGCAACTCGGGATCTGAGCCGTGTCTTCAACCTACACCACAGCTCACAGCAAAGCCAAATCCTTAACTCACTGAGCAAGGCCAGGGATCGAACCCGCAACCTCATGGTTACTAGTCAGATTCGTTTCTGCCATGCCACAATTTATATTCCAAGAGTATAAAGTCTTGCAGCTTCTAAAATCTCAATTTGGAGTTCCCGTCGTGGCGCAGTGGTTAACGAATCCGACTAGGAACCATGAGGTTGCGGGTTCGGTCCCTGGCCTTGCTCAGTGGGTTAATGATCCGGCGTTGCCGTGAGCTGTGGTGTAGGTCGCAGACGCGGCTCGGATCCTGCGTTGCTGTGGCCGTGGCGTAGGCCAGTGGCTACAGCTCCGAAAAGACCCCT
>PVHT021183554.1:682064-737096 GCA_004024745.2 Catagonus wagneri
TTTTGGGCTGCACCTACAGCATATGGAAATTCCCAGGCTAGGGGTCAAATAGGAGCTACAGCTGCCAGCCTACCCACAGCCACAGCAATGCCTGATGCTTAAACCATTGATCGGGACCAGGGATTGAACCTGCGTCCTCACGGATACTAGTCAGGTCTGTTACCACTGAGTCACAACAGGAACTCCTATTCCTTACTATCTCTAAGACAGGACACCAGTCCTACTTTCAGATCTTTTTCTGGTAATTCTTACCTTAATTCTGACCAAGTTCTTCATACACTACAGGAGCAATTCTAACCATCAGCTTCAATGATCTCCGTATCATAATCCCTAAAATTGCTCCAAATTTCTTGCATACTCCTCTCAAATCACCCCGTTTCCTATACCAAAACAGCAAAGGACACAAAAATTCTTGAGTGGTAACAGACACTCTCCAGAGATTCCACTCTACCTTGCTCTCTGTACAGACCATGGACAACTACACACAACCAGGAGGAAGTCAAAAGCAAAATAATTTCTTGGAAGAATGACCCTGGTGATTGAATTAAGAGAAAGTGCACAAACAGACCTCTCTAATACATTCTTCACCAAAGTGGCCTGATGGATGCTTCACACACGAGGATCTCACAGTATGTCTGGTCAACCTTGCAAAGTCTTCAAAAGAAGTAGATATCTGTGCTTCATTTCACTTATAGCAATGTTTCTTAACTCTGGCTATACACTGGAATCACCTGGGAGTTTTGGGGTTTTACTGCTTTTTTGTTTGTTTTGTTTTTTTGCTTTTTAGGGCCACACTCATGGCATATGGAGGTTCCCAGGCTAGGGGCCGAATCGGAGCTACAGCTGCCAGCCTACGACAACAGCCACAGCAAGGCAGGAATCCGAGCCGCATCTGCAACTTACACCACAGCACACGGCAACGCCAGATCCTTAACCCACTGAGCGAGGCCAGGGATTGAACCCGCAACCTCATGGTTCCTAGTTGGATTCATTTCTGCTGAGCCACAATGGGAACTCCTCTCATCTAGGAGATATTTAAAAACCCCTGTGCTTAGGCTATGCTCTGGTCAAACTGCACCCCAGTCTCTGGAAGGAGACCAGGCAGCAATTTAAGCTCCGTAGATGACTGCAATTTGCTGTCAAGATTGAGGAACCCTGACTTGAATCATGTTTTTCAAATATCAGCTAATAATTCACCAGAGAAAAGAAATCAATTCAGTGGGCTGGGGCCAGCAATTTTTTTTTCACTAAAAAACAAAAGCATGAAATGAAGCAGACGAGAATAGAGCAAACTATCAGAATGCATTGCTCCTAGTGCAGATAAATATTGTCTGATGAAATTTTGTGGTTAAAGGAGTTCCCTTAGTGGCTCAGCGGTTAATGAATCCGACTAAGAACCATGAGTTGCGGGTTCAATCCCTGGCCTTGCTCAGTGGGTTAAGGATCCGGCGTTGCCGTGAGCTGTGGTGTAGGTTGCAGACGCGGCTCAGATCTCGCATTGCTGCAGCTGTGGCGAAGGCCGGCAGCTACAGCTCCCGTTAGACCCCTAGCCTGGGAACCTCCATATGCCGCGAGTGCGGCTCTACATAAAAAGACAAAAAAAAAGAAAGAAATTTTTTAGTTAAAAATACATAAATTCTTAGGCTCATTGGTAACGAACTTGACTAGCATCCGTGAGGATGCAGGTTCAATCCCTGGCCTTGCTCTATGGGTTAAGGACACGGCATTGCTGCAAGCTGCAGCGTAAGTTACAGGTGTGGCTCAGTTCCCCATGGTGCTATTGGTATAGGCCTCAGCGGCAGCTCCAATTTAACCCCTAGCCTAGGAACTTCCACATGCCACAGGTAAAAGGAAAAGAAAATGCCATCTGCGTTTCTGGCAAAAACTGACAGACTGTTCCCAAAATCCTAATGGAAATGCAAAGCACCTAAGCTAAAACAATCTTGAAAAAGAACACTATTGGAGGAATCATGCTTTCCAGTTTCAAAACTTAATACAAAGCTGAAGTAACTAAACTAGTATAGTACTGGTATATAAACACAAGGCAGAAAAAAACGGCAAATTCAGAAATAAATCTTAAAATTTCTCAGGTAATTTTTGACAAGTGTGCCAGGAAAGAATAACCTTTTCAAAAAAATGCTGCTGGGACAATTGGAAATATAGATGTAAAGAAATGAAGTTGGACCCTTACCTCACACCATATACAAAAAGAATCAAAGACTCAAGTCTATGAGATAAACTATAAAACTCTTAGAAGAAAACTTAGGGGTAAATAATTGTGACCTCAGAATAGGCAAAGATTTCTTAGATATGACAACAAAAGGGTAACCAACACAAAAAATAAATGGGACTTTATCAAAATTAAAACGTTTGGAGTTTCAAAAAGCACTGGCAAGAAAGTAAAACTACAACCCATAAAATGGGAAGAGTTATTTACAAACTATGTATCAGATAAGGGACTTGTGGGTAAAATATATTAAGAAATCTTGCAATTCAATAAAGACAATCCAATTAAAAAAACAAGCAAAACATTTAAATGGACCTTTCTCCAAAGACACACAATTAGCATATGAAATGATGCTCCACATCACTCGGAAAATGCAAGTAAAAACCACAGAGAGATAGCACTTCACACCCACTGGGATGGCTATACTCAAAGACAGATAAATAACAGATGTGGAGAAATTAGAATGGTCATATACTGCTGATGCAGCCACTCTGGAAAAGTGTGACAGGTCCTCAAAATGTTAAGTGTAGAATTACCATATGATCTAGCAATTCTACCCCTTGATATTTACCCAAGAAAGTTAAAAACATAATCACACAAAAATGTGTACACCAATGTTCACAGCAGCATTATTATTCATAATAGTTAAAATCTACAGACAGGGAGTTCCTATTATGGCTCAGTGGAAACAAATCTGACTAGCACCCATGAGGATGCAGGTTCAATCCCTGGCCTAGTTTAGTGGGTTAAGGATCTGGTGTTGCTGTGGCTGTGGTATAGGCCAATGGCTACAGCTCCAATTCGACCCCTAGTCTGGGAACATCCATATGCCACAGCTGCAGCCCTAAAAAGCCAAAAAAAAAAAAAAAAAAACTATGAACAACCTAAAAATGTCCAATAATTGATCAGTGGATAAATAAAATGTGACACTAATATTTACAACTATGTGATGCATCATAAAAGCATTATGCTAAATAAAAACCACTATGACTCAAAGTAACGGACACAACCAGTATCCATGAGGATGCGGGTCTGGCCTCGGTCAGGATCCGGAGTTGCCCATGAGCTGCAGTGTAGGTCACAGACATGGCTCAGATTCCACATCTCTGTAGTTGAGGTGTAGGCAAGCAGCTGCAGCTCCAATTTGATCCCTAGCCTGGGAACTTTCCTTATACCATGGGTACAGCCCTAAGAAAAAACTAAAATCAAAAAATAAAAAGGAAATCACGGAAAACTACATATTGTATGATTCTATTTATATGAAATGTCCAGATATGACAGATCCATAGAATACAGATTAGCCAAGGCCTGGAGGGAGGGAAGAATGGGTAATGACTGCTAATAGGTTGAGGCTTCTTCTGGGGGTGAAAAAAAATGTCCTAAAGTTAGACAGTAGTGATGGGTACACAACACTAAAAACAACTAAGGCGTACCTTTTAAAGGGTAGATTGCAGGAGTTCCCATTGTGGCTCAGCAAGTTAAGAACCCAACTAGCATTCATGAGGATGTGAGTTTGATCCCTGGCTTTGCTCAGTGGGTCAAGGATCCAGCACTGCCAAAAGCTGTGGTGCAGGTCACAGATGGGTCTCGGATCCCGCACTGCTATGGCTGTGGTGAAGGCTAGTGGTTGCAGCTCCGATTCAGCCCCTAGACTGGGGACTTCCAAGTGCCAGAGGTGTGGCCCTAAAAAGAAAAAGAGAAAAATAAAATAAAAAATGAAACTAAACTAAAACAAACCAGAATACAGGGTAGACTTTATGGTTTGTGAATTATATCTCAATAAGGCTTTTTTCTAAGGTTATTCTGTCAAAAGCCCCTCCCCTGTCATTCCCATAGAACTCCCATTGTTCTCAGCAGTAACAAACCCGACTAGGATCCATGAGGATGCAGATTCAATCCTTGGCCTTACTTAATGGGTCAGTGATCCCTCACTGCTGTGACCCATGGTATAGGTTGCAGACGCAGCCCTGATCCTGCATTGCTGTGGCTGTGGTGTAGGCCAGCAGCTGTATCTCCACTTCGACCTCTAGCCTGAGAACTTCCACATGCTGTGGGTGTGGCCCTGAAAAGAAATATAATACTAATAACAACCATTTAAACTTAAAGGCCATGTATTTCATGACCAGATCACAAAATTGTTTGGGGTGTCACAAATGATTATTTTCATAAGCCATAAATTTCCGGGGTAGGGATCGAATTGGAGATGAAGCTGTCAGCCTACGCCACAGCCAAAGCAACACAGGATCCAAGCCACATCTGCAACCCACACCACAGCTCACAGCAACACTGGATCCTTAACCACTGAGCGAGGCCAGGGATCAAACTTGCATCTTCATGGATACTAGTTAGGTTCATTACTGCTGAGCCACAACGGGAACTCCTGTGAACTTTTTGAGACACACAGATGCCTAAACATCAATAAAAATTGAGTCAGTCAAAACAAGTAGTCCCCACTGTGAAGCAGCGGGTTATGAATCTGAGTGCAACAGCTTGGGTCACTGTGGAGGCACCTGTCCAATCCCCAGCACAGTGGGTTAAAGGATCTGGCATTGCCACACCTGCACTGTAGGTCACAGCAGCAACTCAGATTCAATCCCTGACCTGGAAACTTATATATGACATTAAAAAAAGTCTGGAAAACATATTTTAGGAGTTGACTGACCCCTATTTAGGAAAGAAAACAGTAAGTACATAACCTCAAAGTTGAAAATAAATTGAAAGAAAGCTGAAGCCACTTTGGCACATCACCCTAGGCACTGAACCAAACCCTAGAAAAAGTGAATTGGACCCTGTAACTGTTTTTATTGGTCAAATGAAAACATCCCAGGGCTTCTGAGAGGATTCAGAATAACTTCCTGCTCCCATGACATGCAGGATTCCCTGCTGGAAAAATACAGGGCCTGAATTCATACTGAGTGTCAAGAGGCAGGTACAAAAAGGAGAACTCCAACGGGAAGGGAAAAGAGTCAATATTCAGTTTATTTTCACAGGGATGAAAAAACAGAGGAAGAGAAACAAGAATCCACAAAATTTCTCTAAGGGAGAGAACATTTTCAAACACTTCCAGGCAGAATCCCTGACACAAAAGATGCCAACAGTGTACAATACAATAGCATGACTAGATTAGAAGCCCGTGAGATGAACCTGAAGAAAAGATAGAACTTGCATAATTCCTTCTGGCAAGAAACTTGAAGTCATCCTTAAATCAACAGAGAAACAGAATTCGAAGAATTAGTACAAAATCAAGGACAGAGTCTACCAAGAATTTTTTCCTATGGTACACAAAATTCCAGGGTCGATCTCAAAGTGACAAACTTTGTTCATTAAAAATACTATGTACGGGAGTTCCCTCTGTGGTGCAATGAAATCAGTACCATCTCTGCAGCACCGGGATGCAAATTCAATCCCCAGTACAACACAGTGAATTACAGATGGAGCACTGCCACAGCTGCAGCCTAAGTAGCAACTGCGGCTCAGATCTGACCCCTAACCCGGGATTCCTTATGCTGTGGGATGACCAAAAACTACATATGATATTGCAATCTAGTAAAAATGACACTGAAAATAGAACACTTTAGTATCATTAAAGACTATACACTGGAGTTCCCACTGTGGCTCAGTGGTTAACGGATCCAACCAGGATCCATGAGGATGCGGGTTTGATCCCTGGCCTCGTTCAACAGATTAAGGATCCAGCGTTGCCATGAGCTGTGGTGTAGGCTGCAGGCACAGCTCAGATCTAGTGTGGCTGTGGCTGTGGCGTAGGCCAGTAGCTGTAGCTCTGATTCAACCCCTAGCCAGTAAATTCCATATGCCATGGGTGCAGCCCTAAAAAGCAAAAAAAAAAAAAAAAAAAAAAAAAAAAAAAAAAAAAAAAAAAAAAAAAAAAAAAAAAAAAAAAAAAAAAAAAAAAAAAAAAAGACTATACACAATAATGCATTCCAATAAATATTTAAAATAAGAAGGACCTCTATCATGTTTTTACCTGGTCTGTAAGAACTCTACAGTGTAATAAAAATAAGTATTTAAGAAGAAAAAAATGACATTTGTAGCTATTATGACTGTCTAAGAAACTCAAGAGAATCAACTTAAAAACAAAAACAAGAAAGTTTGGCTAGATAGCATACCAGATACAGTGCTACTTCATTTTCCTCATGAAAACCCAAAAGGACTGTTTCCCAGCCCCGATGCAGCTAGGATAGGTCCAACAGATTTGGGGAGAAAATAATACTACTTCCAAAATAGGCCCATTAAAAAAACAAAAAATCTTTCATGCACAAAATTTGCCAAAATCTGGCAAATTTAGAGGCCAAATTCTGAAGTCAGTTGTGTTTAAGGCGGAAGGATCCTAGATTCCCAACTCAGAAATTAGGGGAGGACCACCAAGAAAAATAAGAGGAAGAAATAACTCTTTACTTTGATAGTACATTTTGGCTAGCATTAACTGAGCTGAATAATATAGGCAGTCAGTTATCAGGTAAACAGGCTGCATGCAGTGTACTTTCTTTATACTTGTTTTATACAAAACTGTACCAGAGGGCCAGGACCCAGCAGTAGGTAGGCACTACCTACCACCAGAAAGCCTGCACAAGTCTCTAGACCAACCTGACTTAGCAGGCGGCAGACACTAGAAGCAAGAAAACTACAATCCCACAGCCTGCAAAACTGAGTTCAGAGACAGAGGACAGAACCTACCCTAGGTCCCTGACAACTGAGTGACAGGAGGGAGTGTATACTGCTGGGACACATAGGACATTCCTTACAAAAGGCCACTTCTCCAAGATGAGGAAACATAACTAACCTTCTACATGCATAAAAATACAAATAAAAATTTATTTATTTTATTTATTTATTTTTTTGTCTTTTTGCCTTTATCTAGAGCCGCACCCGCGGCATATGGAGGTTCCCAGGCTAGGGGTCTAACAGGAGCTGTAGCTGCCGGCCTTCGCCACAGCCACAGCAACGCGGGATCCGAGCCGCATCTGCAACCTTCACCACAGCTCACGGCAACGCCGGATCCTTAACCCACTGAGCAAGGCCAGGGATCGAACCCACAACCTCACGGTTCTTAGTCGGATTCGTTAACCACTGAGCCACGAAGGGAACTCCACAAATAAAAATTTAGACAAAATGAGACGCAAAGATAGACGTTCCAAATGAAAGAACAAGATGAAACTCCAGAATAACAACTAAGTGAAGTGGAGACAGGCAATCTATGTAAGAAGAAATTCAGAGTAATAATTATAAAGATGATCCAAGAACTTTGGAAAAGAATGGATGGACAGAGCAGAAAAGAGTCAGAAAATACTGGACTTCACAGTGTGGCTCAGTCAGCTGTAACAAACCTGACTAGTATCCATGAGGATGCAGGTTCAATCCTTGGCCTCATTCAGTGGTTAAGGATCTGGCGTTGTGGTGTAGATCACAAGGTCAGCTCAGATCTGATGTTGCTATGGCTATAGCAGAGGCCGGCAGCTGCAGTTCCAATTCGACCCTCAGCGTGGGAATTTCCATATGCCCTAAAAGACAAAAAGAAAAGAAAATATAAAGAATAACCAGAGTTAAAAAAATACAATAACTAAAATGAAAAATACACTAGAAGGGCACAATAGCAGAATGAATAAGGCAAAAGAACAAATAAGTAACTAGAAGACAAAATGGTGGAAAGGTGGAAATCACTGCTACAGAACAGAACAAAGAAAGAAGAATGAAAGAAATAAAAATAGTCTAAGAGGCCCCTGGGACAATATCAAACACACAAACACGTTATAGGGGTCCCAGAAGGAAAGAGGAAGGATCTGAGAAAATATCTGAAGACATAATAGCTGAAATCTTTTTTTTTTTTTTTTTGTCTTTTCAGGGCTGCATCCATGGCATATGGAGGTTCCCAGGCTAGTGGTCGAATCGAAGCTGTAGCCACTGGCCTGCTCCAGAGCCACAGCAATGCCAGATCCGAGCCGCATCTTTGATCTACACCACAGTTCACGGCAACGCTGGATCATTAATCCACTGAGCAAGGCCAGGGATCAAACCCACAACCTCATGGTTCCAGTCAGATTCGTTTCTGCTGAGCACAAAGGGAACTTCAATAGCTGAAATCTTAATTAACATGGGAAAGGAAACCATCTAAGTCCAAGAAGTGCAGAATCCAGGATAAACCAAGGAGGAAGACATCAATACACATGGTAATCAAATGGACAAAATTAAATGAGAAAATATTAAAACAAAGGGAAAGCAACAAATAACATACAAGGGAATTCCCAAAATATTATCAGGCATTTTTTTCAGCAAACCCTTCAGGCCAGAAGAATAAGCAAGATATTTAAAGTGATGAAAAGGAAAAACCTACAACCAATAATGCACTACCCAGCAAGGCTCTCTCTCAGATTTCAGAGAAATTAAAAGCTTTACAAAAAAAGTTGAAAGAATTCAGCACCACCAAACCAGCTTTACATGCTAAAGGGACCATTCTAGGCAGAAAAGGTGAAAAACAACAAGAAAATTACAAAATGGAAAGCTTACCAGTAAAGGCAAACACAGAGTAGAAGTAGGAAATCATCCATATGCAAATATGATACCAAAATCAGTAATTGTGAGAGAATACAAAAGCAGGACATTTGAAACGTATTTGAAATCAAGAGATCAGCAACTTAACACAGTCATGGGGGGGGTAGGGGTGTGTGTGTGTGTGTGTGTGTATAGACTGCTGTATCAAACTCCATGGTAAGCACAAACCAAAAATCTGTAATAGATATTCACACAAAAAAGAAAAAGGAATCAAAAATCAAGACAGTCATCAAATCACAAGAGAACAAAAGAGGAAAGAAAAGACCTGCAAAAACAAATCCAAAATAATTAACAAAATGACAGTAAGAACATACATATAATTACCTTAAATGTAAAAGGATTAAATACTCCAACCAAAAGATACAGACTGACAGAATGGATACAAATACAAGACCTGTATATATAATGTCTACAAAAGACCCACTTCAGATCTAGAGATACACAGAGATTGAAAGTGAGGGGATGGAAAGGTATTCTATACAAATGGAAATCAAAAGAAAGCCGGAGTGATGATACTCATATCAAACAAAAATAGACTTTAAAATGAAGATTTGGAGTTCCCTGGTGGCCTGGTGACTAAGGATTTGGTGTTGTCACTGCTGTGGCTTTAGTTCAATCCCAGGCATGGAAACTTCTGCAGGCCAGCCAAAAATGTAACAATAATAAAATAAAGACTGGGAGTTCCCTTCATGGCTCAGCAGTTAATGAGCCCAACTGAGACCTATGAAGATGCAGGTTTGATCCCTGGCCACGCTCAGTGGGTTAAGGATCCGGTGTTGCCGTGAGCTGTGGTGTAGGTCCCAGATGCGGCTCAGATCCCACATTGCTCTGGCTGTGGCGTAGGCTGGCAGCTATAGCACCAATTCGACCCCTAGCCTGGGAACGTCCACATGCTGCTGATGCGGCAGCCCTAGAAAGCAAAATAAATAAGTAAATAAATAAATAATAAAATTAAGTAAATAAAATAAAGACTGTTATAAGAGACAAAGGATCACATAACAATCAAATACTCAATCCAAGAAAAAGATATAACAATTGTAAATATACATGCACCCAACATAGGTGCAACTCAACATGTGAGGCAAATGCTAAGCCATAAAAGGAGAGATCGACAATATCACAATTATAGGGAGGGACTTTAACCCCACTTACAGCAATAGACAGATAATCCAGACAGAAAATCAATAGGAAACACAGGCCTTAAAAGATACAACAGACCAGTTAAACTGAATTGATATTTATAGAACCATCCATCTGAAAGCAGCAGAATACATATTCTTCTCAAGTGTGTGGAACATTCTCTAGGTCAGATCACATGTTGAGCCACAAAGCAAGCCTCAGAGAATTTAACAAAATTGAATTCACATCAAGCATCATTTCTGACCACAATGCTATGAGAACAGAAATTAACTACAAAAACTGCAAAAAACACAAACATGTAGAAGTTAACCAAGATACTTCTAAACAACCAATGGATCAGTGAAGAAATCAAATAGGAAATCAAAAAACACCCAGACAAATGAAAATGAAAACATGATGATCCAAAACCTATGGGACACACAGCAAAAGTAATTCTAAGGGAGAAGTTTGTAGTGATACAAGCTTACCTCAGGAGACAAGAAAAATCTCAAATAAAAAACCTCACACCTAAAGCAACTAGAGAAAGAACAAACAAACCCAAAGTTAGCAGAAGGAATGAAATCATAAAGACCAGAACGGAAATAAATGAAGTGTAGGATTTCCCATCGTGGCTCAGCAGGAACAAACCCTACTAGTATCCATGATGACTCAGGTTCAATCCCCGGCCTCGCTCAGTGGGTTAAGGATCTGGCGTTGCTATGAGCTGTGGTGTAGGTCACAGACGCGGCTCAGATCCCACATTGCTGTGGCACGGGCCAGCAGCTGCAGCTTCAACTGGACAGCTAGTCTGGGAACTTCCATATGCCACAGGTGCAGCCCTGAAAAAAATAAAAAAATAAAAAGGAATAAATGAAGTAAAGACTAAGAAAACAATAGGAAAAAAAAATCAATGAAACTAAAATCTGGATCTTTGAAAAGATAACAAAATTGATAAACTTTAGCCAGCCTCATCAGAAGAAAAAAGGGGAAAGGGACAAATCAATAAAATTAGAAATGAAAAAGGAGAAGTTACAACAAATACCATGGAAATACAAAGGACCATAAAAGACTACTACGAGCAACTATATGCCGATAAGATGGACAACCTAGAAGAAACAGACAAATTCTTAGAAAGGTATAATCTCCCAAGACTGAAACAGGAAGAAACAGAAAATATGAACAGACCAATTACAAGTACTAAAATTGAATCTGTGATTTAAAACAGATCATATATCATATATTGCTCATTTGTGGAATCTTAAGAAAAACAATGATACGAATGAAGTTATATACAAAACAGAAATAGATCCATAGAAAACAAACTTATGAGTACCAAAGATGTTAGGAGAGATCAACTTAGGAGTCTGAAATTCACATATATACACTACTATAAATAAATCACCAACAAGAACCTATCGTATAGCACAGGGAACTATACTCAGTATTTTGTAATAACCTATAAGGGAAAAGCATCTGAAAAGGATATATATATGTGTAACTAATTCACTTTGCTATATATCTGAAACTAACAAAACATTGTAAATCAACTGTGCTTCAATAAATTAATTATGTATATTTATACTGCTAAAAGAAAAAAAGAGTTCCCATTGTGGCTCAGCAGAAACAAATATGACAAGAAGCCATGAGGACGCAGGTTCGATCCCTGGCCTTGCTCAGTGGGTTAAGGATCTGGTGTTGCTATGAGCTGTGGTGTAAATCACAGTTGAGGCTTGGATCTGACGTTGCTGTGACTGCGGTGTAGGCCAGCGGCTACAGCTCCAATTCGATTGCTACTCCGGGAACCTCCATAAGCCATTGGTGTGGCCCTAAAAAGACAAAAAAAAAAAATTTTTAATAGAAAAAAAAAGGAATAGTATATATAGAAGAAGTAAGGAGGGAAATCATTCCAAATAGCATTTTTTTTTTTTTGTCTTTTGTCATTTTAGGGATGCACCCGCGGCACGTGGAGGTTCCCAGGCTAGGGGTCTAATCAGAGCTGTAGCTGCCAGCCTACGCCACAGCCACAGCAACAAGGAACCCGAGCCACGTCTGCAATCTACACCACAGCTCACGGCAACGCCAGATCCTTAACTCACTGAGCAAGGCCAGGGACTGAACCCACAACCTCATGGTTCCTAGTCGGATTCATTAACCACTGCACCATGACTGGAACTCTGCAAATATTTTAAAATAAAGAGCAAGGAGTTTCCGTCATGGCACAGTGGAAACAAAACCGACTAGGAACCATGAGGTTGCGGGTTCGATCCCTGGCCTCGCTCAGTGGGTTAAGGATCTGGCGTTGCCGTGAGCTGTGGTGTAGGTTGCAGATGCAGCTCGGCTCTGATGTTGCTGTGGCTGTGGTGTAGGCTGGCAACTATAGCTCCAATTGGACCCCTAACCTGGGAAACTCCATATGCCACAGATGCAGCATAAAAAAGCAAAGAAGTACGATAAAACAAAGAGCAATAAATAAGTGATCTGTAGACTACTTATTAAGGAGAATTTAGAATAATGAGTTATTAAAGATCTGCCTGAATCACAAGATTTGTTTATAGACAGAACAATTAAATATTATAAAGATGAAAAGTCTCCCCAAATTAGCATACATTTAATTAAACTGCGTATTAAAAGTTACTTTGAAATTAGGTTGTGATGATGGTTGTACAACTGTAGTAAAATTCACTGAATTAAAATAATAATAATAATATAAATTATTGGGAAACCTTAATACGGGGGGGGAAGCATAGGCACTACCACATAGGCAAGCCTACTATAAAGTGATTATTATGAAAACAGCAAGGTAATGGCTAAAGAATGAATATACAAAAAAATGGAATAACACAATAAGTCCCATGACAGACATAAAAATTCAGCATCTGGAAGTTCCCATTAAGGCTCAGCAGTAATGAACCCAACTAGTACCCATGAGAATGCAGGTTTGATCTCTGGTCTTGCTCAGTGGGTTAAGGATCCGACGTTGCCTTGAGCTGTGGTATAGGTCGCAGACACAGCTTGGATTCTGTGTTGCTGTCGCTGTGGTGTAGGCCAGCAGCTACAGCTCTGATTTGATCCCTAGCCTGGGGACTTCTGGAACTTCCACATGCTACAGGCACGGTCCTAAAAAGATAAAAAAAAAAAAAATTCTGACTCAGCTATTTAGCAGCACTATGACCTTGGGCAAGGAGCTGCCCACCACCAACTTCAGCATCCTCAGCTGTAAAGTGGCAATACCTATACTGGAATTGGAATAACAGCAATACCTATTTCCACAAAGCTGCTGTGATTAAAGCTGCTGTGATTAAATGTCATTAGTGAATAGAGGAAGTGCTAGGCAAAGCACCTGGTGCCCAACTAATGTTATTTTCTCTGCTCTCTTCTATGCCAACAGAAGCTAAGAAATGCTGCGCTTCAGGCTAGACTTGGGAATAGCATTCTACCACTGAGGGCCCCAGGGCTTACTGGTGCATTACGTGCAGAATTCAAGGACATACAGATGGCCAAAAGGAACATGAAAAGATGCTCAACATTGATAATTATTAGAGAAATGCAAATCAAAATTACAGTGAGGTACCACCTCACACCAGTCAAAATGGCCATCACAAATAAGTCTACAAATAACAAATGTTGGAGACGGTGTGGAGAAAAGGGAACCCTCCTACTCTGTGGGTGGGAATGTAAATTGATACAACCACGACGGGAAACAGTATGGAGATGCCTCAGAAAATTAAAAATAGAATTACCATATGATCCAGCAATCCCACTCCTGGGTATATAATTCAGACGATACATGCACCCAAGCCTAGGTTCATAGCAGCACCATTCAGAATAGCCAAGACAGAGAAACAACCTAAACGTCCATCAACAGATGAACGGATTAAGAAGATGTGGTACATATACACAATGGAATAATACTCAGCCATAAAAAAGAATGAAATGCCATTTGCAGCAACCAGAGATTCTCACACAAGTGAAATAAGTCAGAAAGAGAAAGACAAATACCATAGGATATCACTCACGTGTGGAATCTAAAATATGACACAAATGAACCTACCTATAAAACAGAAACAGACTCACATAGAGAATAGATTTGTGGTTGCCAAGGGGAAGATGGAGGGAGCAGGATGGACAAGGATTTGGATGTCAGTAGATGCAAACTATTACATTTAGAATGGATAAGCAATGAGGTCCTACTGAATAGCAAAGGGAACTACATCCAATCTCCTGGAATAGACCATAGTGGAAGAGTATTTAAAAAGAAAAAGAGAGAGAGAGAGAATGTATAAATATGACTGAATCACTTTGCTGTACAGCAGAAATTGGCACAACATTGTAAATCAACAATACTTTAATAAAAAATTTTAAAAACAATTAAAAAAAGAATTCAAGGAGTTCCCTGTGGTACAGCAGGTTAAGGATGTGGTAATATCACTGTAGCAGCTTGGGTCTCTACTGTGGGGTTGGTTAGATCCCTGGCCCCAGGAAATTCCACATGCCATGGACATAAGTCAAAAAAAAAAAGTGAGTGAGAGAGAGAGAGAGAGAGAGAGAGAGAGAGAATTCAAGACCCAAGAGTTAACTTAGAAAAGTTAATCAGAATTCCCCGGCGGCACAGGAGATTAAGGATCCAGAGTTGTCACTGCTATGGCACAGGTTCGATCCCTGGCCCAGGAACTTCCACACTGGGGGGTGGGGGGAACAGTCAAAAAGGAAAACACACAAACAAAAGTTAACCAAGCTCCAGTTCCTTGAAAAGATGCAGACCAGAACCACGTTGGGACTAACAGTAATGACACAGCCAATGCCCATCAGCACCATCATTACTGCATGGGCCCTATCACATGGAGCTGACTCTTCAGTCTTTTCTGGGTCCCCTCTACTGCTTGGAGTGGCTCTTGGAGAGAAGTACATCTTTTAATTGCCCTTGGTTCAACCTAGAAGATGGAAAGACCCAACTCTGTAAGATTCACATGCATATGAATGAAAGAGAAGTAACCATCCAGATGGATGAGCTTCCACCGGGGCACTCATTCTGACTCCCAGAGCAACTGAAATTAAGGAGACTGAAGGATCAGCGGCTTCAGGAAAAAACCTGTGGAAAGAACTAGTGAATAAAAGAAGGCTTTCTGGGAGTTCCCATCGTGGCGCAGTGGAAACGAATCCGACTAGGAACCATGAGGTTGCGGGTTCGATCCCTGGCCTCGCTCAGTGGGTTAAGGATCCAGCGTTGCCATGAGCTGTGGTGTAGGTTGCAGATGCTGCTCGGATCCCGCATTGCTGTGGCTGTGGCTGTGGCTGGCGACTACTAGCCTGGGAACCTCCATATGTCGTGAGTGCAGTCCCAGAAAAGACAAAAAAAAAAAAAAAGGCTTTCTGGATTGCAGACCAGAAACAGCCGTGGTTTATGGCAGCCAAGCAAGCGGAGGTCCAATGCAACACTGACCTCCTCACTGAAGGAGGAAACTGAAGAACTAGTCACGGCTTCAGACAAACAATGATAAAGGAAGAACTGGGGTCAATATCACAGCCAACAGGAAGAGCCCACGAGCTGCACTCTCAAGTTGCTGAAAAAGTCACAGGCCAGTGAGAATACGTGACTGAAGTCCTAAATGCAATCCTCTGTGAGATTATACACCATTCACTACCACATCCATTACACTTGAATACTCAGATATTTCTGTATAGAGTGTACACGCACATCACGTCTACAATACTTCCTAGGACGTAGGCACTTGTGAGAGGTCATTTTTGATGAGTACAAAGTTATGTTTCCTGTGCTACCTTTACATTCTAGGTTGCATAACAAGAGATGGTTATGAAACAATGAGTAGGTGGAACTCTCTCTCCTTTGTGGGGAAAATTTTCAAGGGGGGTGCCTAAGAGGCCACCTAGAGCTGAGGTCAGGAACTCACCTGCCTGAAGTCAGAGGGACAAAGGACAATGAGACAGTCCCAAGAAGATTTACATTTCTATGGAAGACCTCCCTGAAAACCACCCCCTCCTTCACCACTGCATTGGGTTGCTTCAGGTTGGCATGGCAACCCAACACACCATAAACTCCTCCCGGGGCAACTACTTGCCTTCTAGGTGCTCAGGCCAGAAACCCTGCCATTGCCCTCACCTCTCTCGCTCACCCCCCACGTCTAGTCTATCAGCAATCTCTTCAGCCCTACCTCAGATTCCGACCACTTCTCCCCACCACCCCACCTCCACTCAATCACCCTGGTCTGACCCACCATCTTCAGCCCGGTACTAGCTGGCTGGCTGCCCTGCAGCCCCACCCGACTAGCCCTGACTTCAGCCTATTCTCACGCATCAACAACCAGCCCGTTCCTATGCCTCAATTCGAAACTCTCCAACGGCTTCCATCCTCCCTCAAAGTAAAATCCACAGGCCATTCTAGGTACCACATGGCCCAATTCAATTCCCATAGTCTCTCTGACCTCAAAATCATTCTCTTCTTCCTGCCTCAGGGCCTTTGCGCCTGCAGTTTCCGCCACTGGGAATGCTTTTCCCCAGATATCCACACGACTCACTTCCTTCACATCTTCCCTCAAAGATGACTCACAGCTTCCATTCTACCTGTCCTCAAATTTCAGCTCCCACTCCAAAACTTAATACTCCCAACCCTGCCAGATTCTTCTTCAAAGCACAAAGTCCACACTAGAGGGTGAGCTCAAGGTGGGCAGGAAATCTTCATGCAGCATCTAAACCACCAAGAACATTACCTGGCACACAGCCGGCTGTCAATAAATGTATTAAATGTAAGGAAGCCTGTGAAAAGCATAAGCTACAAGTAGACTTCAATTATTGGAGAGCCAACAATCTAGAACTAGTGACAAAGTAACAAGCCAGAAACAGCAAAGCCAGGGAGAAAAATGAAGGTTCAGTTTAAACTCCTCAGTACTAACCCACAGCTTAACCTGAAACAGGAATGCCCCCCCAGCAAAAGAAAGAAAGAAAAGCCCAGACTCAGACCCTCTGAAGAGAGAATAGCTGGAAGAACAGCAGGGAGTGAAAATGAATTAATGAGGTTAGCTGACATTGGGAACAGACTAATGTATTTGGAGTTTTTGAGGTAAGGCCTGGAAACAGGTCAGGGAAGGATTGTAAAATGTTTAAATTAAAAAAGCCTAAGAGGATTAAATAAAAATAAGTTTTTAAAAACCTTTCATTTACAAGTACAAAGCACTATATAATTGCAAATTATGACTGCTGACTTTTAATTCCCTTAACCATAATGGGAAAATTCCTTAAACCACCAGCAATGCCAGAAATGAATCCCCCAGTGGATCCCAGGTTTGTCTCTGCAGACACTCAAGAGGATGGTAACAGTCAGCTCAGGATGTCCAATATCCAGCAAACTAGACTTTAGGCTACTTGAGGACAAAAGACTGGGTTTTAGTCAACAATGTTCAGATCGACAGTACTTGTGGCCAAATTAGCAGATGTACTTACAGAGTCTGCTTCTGGTACATCAAACTCATTTCGGCAATGCCAGATAGTGCGGCATGAAACCTATCAAAACCCTCTCGAAGAGCTCCCGTCGAGGCACAGCAGAAACGAATCCAACTAGGAACCACAAGGTTTCGGGTTCGATCCCTGGCCTTGCTCAGTGGGTTAAGGATCTGACAATGGACGTTCCCATCGTGGGTCAGTGGTTAGCGAACCCGAATAGCATCCATGAGGACATGGGTTCGATCCCTGGCCTCACTCAGTGGGGTAAGGATCTGGCCGTGAGCTGTTGGTATAGGTCACAGATGCGGCTCATATTCTGTATTGCTGTGGCTGTGGTGCAGGCCAGCGGCTACAGCTCCAATTCAACCCTGTGGCCTGGGAACCTCCATATGCCGTGGGTGGTGGCCTTAAAAAAGAAGAAACAAACAATATTTTTAGCCAGGTACCTTCATAAGCATTTTTGAAACATCCTAACAAATATTAAAAATCAATGTAATTGACTATGCCACAGTCAGAAAACACAACTGCCATCCAAACGTGAGGGCAGAGTGGGGGAGACAACTAATATGAAAAGTTCTTGAAATACCTTGTTTCTTTAAAACAAAAAAACAAACCACTTGCCACTCCATGCAAAGAAACCAAAACAGAAATGCCCTGGTATTCAAAGAAAAAATCAGGTCACCATTTTGACAAAGGATATAGTCCAGAAAGCAGAAAGCTCATGTTCAGACTGTCAGGTGAAAAAGGTAGTCAGCTGGACAGGCTTACCCCCTTTTAACTAACAGATGCGCCATGAGGGCTTACACTGCGCACATCCACTGCTGGCCTCATTAAAAGCGGGGAGCCCAAAAGCTATTAAATGTTGGATGAGTGAAAAGAGACCCATAGCGAAAAATTCACAAGCGACCCTGATAGAGTGAATGCAAAATTTCTGAGCCAAAAAGCCCCTCATGAATCTCACCAGATTAAACACCTTCAAACGCAAAGTGAAAAGGCAGGGACAGACGACTGAAAGGGCGAGGCCTCAGCCCGACACCTTCAAACGAAAAAATATAAAAAATTAAATGTTTCAACCACCCCTAATTTTAGCCTCCGGCTTCAGCGAGGAAGAGACTGGGTGAGGGAGGTCACATGCAAATTAATGACAGCTCAGACCAGAAGGTCTCAGGACTCCCGGCCCTGTCCTCACACTGCCCAACCTTCTCGCACACAGACACCCAAACATCATCAGGGACAGCATCTTCCTTCCCCTCTCCTCCCAGAACCGCAAGACTAGAAGTAGCAGCGCCTGCTAATGCCTCAGACCCAGAAATCCCTTACGGGTGACTTTCTTCCACCTGCAGTCGCCCTCACTTACCCTTCGCACTGACAATCGAGAATTTCCCACCAGTCACGCTTAAAACCCCAGCCTAGGCCGAATTTCTGTCAACTACCCATCCAAAGGGACGTCTCATCAAAGGAAGGCGAAAATTCTGCGCCCATAAACTAGTCACACTCGAAAACGTCAACCTCTCTTTCCAGTAAGGTAGCAACAGGGGGACCCGCGACCCCCGGGGGGCTGGCCAGAGAGAAAGGCCCTGGAGTCGGAGCAGCAACTCCTAAAATTACTTGGCGCAGCCATTGTAGGAGAGAAGAAAGCAAAAATGTAAAAGGCACCCCCTCCGCCTCCCCTCTTGATGGTCCTGCATCCGAGGGGCAAGAAGATGCCCGCGCGCACCTCCTGCCGAGGGTCGACGGGAGCGCGACCCCAGGCCGCGCCGGCTGAGGGCCGGGGAGACCGCTCCGGCGGCCGGGTTCCGGGGCTGGGGGACCCCGCTCGCCTCCTCGCCTCGCGGCCTCAGGGCCCGAGCGCCCAGGGGCTCGGGCGGCAGGCAGCAGTCAGCGCCCCAGGGCCCGGCGGGGCAGCGGGGGGCTAGGGGTCGCCGAGCATCCCCGGGCCCCGCGGCCAGGGTGGCCCGCGGGTGGGGGCACCCGGGACACTGGCCGGAGAGTGGGGGCGCAGGCCGTGCCGCAGGTCCGGTGACAGCGCGCGGGGGCCGTGCCTGGCCGGCCTCGTGGGCGCGGCGGAACACCCTCACGGCCTGGCCCGGCAGGCGCGGCCCGCGGGCCGGGCGTGGGGCACCACGGCCCCGCTCTCACCTGGCTGCAGCTCGCCGGGCTCCGGTCCCGCCGCCGAGTCTCGGCTCCGCAGCGCCCGCCGCCGCCTCCGGTACCCGCGACAGCCGCCTGCAAAATGGCGCCGCGGAGGGGCGGGCCGGGGGCGGGGAGCAGCGGAGCCGCCCGCCCCCGCGCCGGCCTGGACCCACCTCCCACTCCGCGCCGGACCCCCGCCCGCTGGCCTCCCCCGAGGGAGGGGCTGCCTCCCCTCGTCCTCCGCGCCGGGTGCGCCGATGGGGCCCCGCCGGGCTCCCCGGCAGAGTCCTCCGCGCCCCGTCACTGTCCTTTTACTCCCCGTCCCCCGCCGCGTGGAAATCGGCCCCTCCCCGTGCCTTCCTGTCACACCTGCTCCTGGGGTCCTACCTGGGATGCAGAGAGCTCGCCGGCGGTCTCCCCTTCCTGGTCCCCGCTTTTCACCCGGCTCGACACCGAGTCGCGTCATCGCTCGATGGAGATAACGAAGCCATTTGCGGCGCCTTGGGCTCAGTGGGTTGGATATCGTAAGACACTTTCACCGTTTCTCCAGTTAGGCTGTCAGGTGTTTTAACTTAACTGAGGACGAGGTCCTCAGGACATTATACAGATTCAGCAAAGGACCCAGGCTTCTTGGACTCCCCGTAGGGTCGCGTTTATTTAAGTGAGGGTTCTCACCCAGTTGGGTCAAGAGATTCTGCATTTCTCAAAAGCCCCCACGCGGTGCCGCTGGCTGAGGGCAGCTGAGCGAAAAGGCTGCAGGTAAATCCCTGGCCCTCGTTCCTAGGCGCCGTGCACCCTCACCTTGACCGCCTCAAGATGCACGTGGCTGGGCCCCGCCCCGCAGGGCTTCTGAGACCAGAGGTGTGTAGAGTGAGGCTCCAGATTTCGCTTTTCTGGCACTTCTCAAGTGATGCTCCTGCTTTTGTCTGAGGTTCACACTTTGCGAGCCTTTGCTAAAGCCTGAACACACACGGCCAAACAAATAAACAAAAACCTAATAATTCGCACTCTCATAGCACTTTCCATCTTGAAACTACTGCCGAATTGCTGTAACAACCGAATAATAACTGACTAGTTCCCCAAGCAGATCTTCAGAGAGCTAAAGAATGGTGGGCGGTGTCTGACTTTACAGGAGGAGGAGCAGATTTTATCATCAGAATTTTCTGACCAGTTTACACGGTCTGGAGGACTAGATATCATCATCTCAGATATCAATGAAGGGGGAGAAGAGTGACCAGCAACCATAGAAATTTTATAAAATAGAGAGGTGTGGACTGAGTCTTTGAAAATCAATAACTTGTCATCCTATTTACTTCTCTAATAACTTGTATTTTTTTAAAATACAAGAGTTGCTGGTAAAATTCAGTACACCCTGGAAGGCCAGGTGTTTTGATCTTCATTAAAGATGGAGAAAATGGGAGTTTCCGTCGTGGCACAGTGGAAACGAGTCCAACTGGAACCATGAGGTTGGGGGTTCGATTCCTGGCCTTGCTCAGCCGGTTGCCGTGAGCTGTGGTGTATGTAGGTCGCAGAAGCAGCTCAGACCTGGCTTTGCTGTGGCTCTGGCGTAGGCCAGCGGCTACAGCTCTGATTGGACCCCTAGCCTGGGAACCACAGGTGTGGCCCTAAAAAGACAAAAAGCCAAAAAAAAAGGAAAGAAAGAAAGTAAATGGAGAAAATAAGAGACAAAGATTCTGGGACCAGCACCTAGAGGAAAATCCACACTGCCCTTTCCATCCAACACCCCCACACACACCCTTCTCTTACACCAGAAAGAGCCTTTTCCAGCCAAGCTTTTCTTATTTGGGGGGGGGGGGGTACTAAGTGTTTTGTTCAACCAGGGATAAGAGGTCTCAGATATAAGAAGGGGAGCTAACTGTTGCATTCTCAAGGTCTCCCTCTCCCTCTCTGTATGTTTACAGAATTCCTCTATCCTGAAAAAACTTCCCCTGTCCTGGCCTCCCCACCTTCCGGCCTTTCTTCCTTCCTCGTCCTCCCCATCACTCCTCAGGTGCTGTCACTCTGCTTTCTCAGACGTCACCAGTGACCTTCTAGTTGTCCAATCCAATTGCCTGATTACAGTGCTTTTCTTCCTTGATGGCTCAGTAACATTCCATTGACTTCGGCCTCCTTCTTGAAACTCTTTTCCACTGATAATACCCCTGGGTCTTGCATGTTGTCCCGCAGCCCCACCACCACCACCACCACTTCCCTCTCTGTGATGTAAGAGTTACCCGTGCTTACCTCTGGAAAGACTAGTTTTCCTAAATATCTCCTTTCTCTCCATCCCTCCCCCCATCCCCGCCACCCTCTCCTTCTCCAAAGGTCAGCCATCTCCTCGTGTTTCCCAGGTCCCTCTCTACAGACCAGACAGATGTCTTTCTGAACTTCTAGGCACACAGTTCCACTTGTCCCCTAGATAACCACCTCTGGATATTTATCCAGGAATTTTAAATATGGCATCTCCACTATTCAACTTATTATTCTCCTCCCACAGACTTGTTTTTGATCTGGGTTCTCTCATTTTGCCACCAGAAACTTTGAAATCAGCTATGCTTGGCCCTCAGCGCCCAATCTCCAGTCTATCACCCATGGCAAGCTGGAGTAGGGAAGTGTGTCTGCAATTCTTTTCTCTGCGTCCATCAGAAAAAGCTTCTCTCTGGCCTCTTGACCTAAGAGTTGTCTCCCCAAACCATCCTTGTAGTCACCTCAAAACACAGACCTGGGGAGTTCCCGTTGTGGCGCAGTGGTTAACGAATCCCACTAGGAACCATGAGGTTACCGGTTCGATCCCTGGCCTTGCTCAGGGGGTTAAAGATCCAGCGTTGCCGTGAGCTGTGGTATAGGTCACAGACGCGGCTCGGATCCTGCGTTGCTGTGGCTGCGGCGAAGGCCGGCGGCTACAGCTCCGATTAGACCCCTAGCCTGGGAACCTCCACATGCCGCAGGTGCGGCCCTAAAATGACAAAAGGCAAAAAAAAAAAAAACACAGACCTGACCATCTCACACCCCTCCTAGAGATTCTTCGTGGCCTTCTGGTCTACAGAACAACTGGGTAAAAATAAGCAGAATTAAGACTGTTTCCCAGGACAGCATTCAATACCTAGCACTTCTGTCTCCAGCTACTTTTCTTCCCTTTTTTTTTTTAAGACAAAGTACTACTTTTTATTGCTGACTGGAGCTGGCGTCAGAGGACAACACTGACTTCAGCCTTGCCACAGTTTTTGTGAGGATTAAAACAGATTGTTTTTTCATTTTTGGCTGCACTGCTTCATATGGAGCTCCCGGGCCAGGGATCAGGCCAGGGGTCAGATCGGAGCCAGAGTCTCGACTTAAGCTGTTAGCTGCGTCAATGCCAGAACCTTTAGCCCACTGTGCCAGGCTGGGGGTTGAACTCACGTCCCAGCTCTTGCAAGATGCCGCTGATCCCATTGCACAACAGCCAGAGCTCCAGAAGATTGTTAACATAAAGTACTTATTCAGTGTTTGAATACATCCTTATTTTTATATAATTATTTTATCATAAATTCATCAATTCAAAAAACACATGAATATGTTCCTATTCATTTTCTTTTCCTTTTATTTCCTATGCATTTTCCTTTCCTATCAGAGCTGATGCAAGCAGGACTTTATCCTCCCCACCCCCGCTTAATTTCTCTAAACTAAATCAGCAGATTTATCAAGAACGTTTTGTGACCTGGATAATTTGATTGAAATTTCTGTCATTTCCAGGCTGTGTTATTTTTGAGAGGTAATTGTAGCTTGGGGCTGTGCCATCTTCACACAGTGCTTTTCTTTACAATATTTATTTCCAGTGTCTCTCCATAGCCTGGAAGTGAGGTCAGAAAACTTTATGTATACAAACTCTGTAAAATTGACTTGTGATGATTTATGTACACCTATAATTGAAATAAAGTCCATTAAGAAAAAAAAAAGAAAAGAAAACTTTATGTAAAATGCCTGATAGTGGATACGTTAGGTTTTATGGGCCAAGAGGCAAAACTGAGGATATTATATAGATGGTTATATAATAAAAGAAAACAATCACCACAAAATTTTTATTGATGATATTCAAAAAATAATAATTAGAACTAATATTTTTGTAATACAGGGATACTAATTAGAAGAATGGAATGGGGGACAGATTTTGCTTATCTGGAGTTTAAAGTTAGTGTCTCCTGTCATCAAATTTTTTTATGTGTCCCTTTTTTTTTTCTTTTGTCTTTTTAGGGCCACACTTGTGACATATGGAATTTCCCAGGGTAGGGGTCTAATCAGAGCTGTAGCCACCAGCCTACATCACAGCTCACAGCAACGCTGGATTCTTGACCCACTGAGTGAGGCCAGGGATCGAACCCACAACCTCATGGTTCCTAGTTGGATTCGTTTCCACTGCGCCATGATGGGAACTCCATCTCTTGTCATCAAATTGATTGCAAATGTTCATATGTAAAAACTCTTCTTGAAGGAGTTCCTTTGAGGCTCAGCAGGTTAAGAACTAACTAATATAAATTAGGATGTAGTTTCAATCCCTGGCCCCACTCAGGGGGTTAAGGATCCCACATTGCTGTGAGCTATGGTATAGGTCACAGATGCGGCTTGGATCTGGCGTTACTGTGACTGTGGCATAGGCCAGCAGCTGCAGTGCCAATTCAACTCCTAGCCTGGGAACTTCCATATGCTGAAAGTGCATCACTAAAAAGCCAAAAAAAAAAAAGAAAAAAAATGGAGTCATACCTATTCTATTTTCTGTCTGTGAATTTTCCTATTCTAAGTACGTCATGTAAGAGGAATCATACAATATTTGCTCTTTTGTACCTGACTTCTTTCACTTAGCCTAAGGTCTGCAAGAATCCTCTGGATTGTAGCAAGTATCAGAATTTCATTCCTTTTTTAAGGTCAAAAAATATTACATTCTATGTATCAGAGTTAGCATTGTGGCTCATCAGAGTACCAACTTGACTAGTATCCATGAGGACTTGGGTTCAATCCCTGGCCTTGCTCAGTGGGTTAAGGATCTGGCATTGCTATGAGCTGTGATGTAGGTCACAGATATGGCTCAGATCCTGTGTTGCTGCGGCCGTGGTGTAGGCCAGCAGCTGCAGATCTAATTTGACCCCTAGCTTGGGAATGTCCATATGCTGCAAGTATGGCCCTAAGAAGCGAAAACAAACAAAAATTCTATGTATAGATGTACAATTAAATGACCTCATGACCACCAGGCTGACCACCAAGAGAGACATAGCCGTGGTTACCAGCAATCAGGCAGCCGTGCCCTCAAGTTACAAGGAAGGGCTGGGAGTACAGGTGGGAAATCTGCAAGAAGGAGTTACCACATGAAGATAAGGAGAGGCTTAGGCTGCCCCAGCTGGAGGGCTGGGCTTGGTGGAGAGACAGGGCGTCCAGGCAGTGAGCAGGCATGAAAGAGCTGGCCTGAGGCCTGGAAGGACTTGGCCTCAGTGGTTGATCACTACAGAACACAACCCAGTCCCTCTCTGAGGGCTGGGGCCTCTATTTCCCCAAAAGGGACAAAAATGTAGGCATCATTGTGTCATTTTCTACCTATCAGATTGACCAAGATTAATAACATCCAGGGTTGGTGGTGGCAAAGAGGAACAGATCCTCAAAATATGTGGAAGTCTAAGGTCATCTACCCTTTTTAGGATAAGGTTTGGCAGTATCTGTCTGTTTAAATGCACATATATCTGTTAAAATATCTGTTTAAATGCACACATGCTCAACCCATAATACAAGTTCTGGGAATCTGCCTGACAAACACATGCTGGAAGGATCTATGCTCCAGGAGGCTCGAGTGACCTCTCTTACCCACCTCCTGCTGTCAACTCAAAGTCCCTATTGGTCCATGCCCCACTCGCTTCCTGCTTCCAGGAAGGGACGTTCAAGGTCAGTCCCCCACCTCTTCTTAACCACACTTCCTTCAGCTCTTGAGGGACCCCTTCTCCCAGCCTCTGAGTTAAAGAGCCCCTGAGACCTCTCTCCCTCTCTTGGGTAGAGGGCCTCCTCTGCATCTCAGCACTGACTGCTCCTTCGAAATCCTGCTCTCGAGATCAAGATGACGGGGGAGTAAGACGTGGCACTCAACCTTCTCCCCAAAACACATCAAAAAAAGCACCTACAGGAGTTCCCATCGTGGCTCAGTGGTTAACGAATCCGACTAAGAACCATGAGGTTGCGGGTTCAATCCCTGGCCTTGCTCAATGGGTTAAGGATCCAGTGTTGCCGTGAGCTGTGGTGTAGGTTACAGACGCGGCTCAGATCCCACGTTGCTGTGGCTGGGGCGTAGGCTGGCGGCTACAGCTCCTGTTACACCCCTAGCCTGGGAACCTCCATATGCTGCGGGTGCAGCTCTACATAAAGGCAAAAAGACAAAAAAAAAAAAAGCACCTACATGCTAAACTATTTGCACAGAACATCTACTGAATGCTGACAGAAGACCTTCAACCACCAAAAAGGGCAGGAAACCCTCCACATACCTGGGTAGAGCAAAAAAAAAAAAAAGAGAGAGAGAGAAAAGGATTTAGGACAGGACTCGCCACCGGTTGTTGCTCTCACTCCTGTGGGAACACACCTGCCCTGCTGCTGCCACTGCCAGTCGCTCTGGATACCCCCTACCCCTGCCTGAAGAGCACTGTTACCTCCCAGGGTCCTACAAATAGGAACAGCCTCCACCACCTTCCTGCAGGTCCTTGCCACTGTCAAGGGCCCAGCAACCAGACATGGGCTACTAGTCCTGCCCTTTGCCTCCATCTCCCTGGAATCATGCACAGCACCCTAAAAATAAATAGCCCTCACAAAATCCCCAGGGCCACTCGTGCATATAAATAGCCCCCCAAGACTACAGCAGTTGTTTTCCCTAAACTCACAGAACAAGAAAACTATAAGCAAAATGAAGGTGAGGAACCATTCCCAGTTAAAAGAACAGGAGAATTCACCTGAAGGAGCAGGTGAATGAAACAGATCTCTGAAGTCTAACAGACTCCCAAGTTCAAAAAGGAGATAGTGAGGAGTTCCCTTCGTGGCTCAGTGGTTAACAAATCTGACTAGAAACCATGAGGTTGCGGGTTCGATCCCTGGCCTTGCTCAGTGGGTTAAGGATCCGGCGTTGCCGTGAGCTGTGGTGTAGGTTGCAGACGCGGCTTGTATCCCGCATTGCTGTGGCTGTGGTGAAGGCCGGCGGCTACAGCTCCTGTTAGACCCCTAGCCTGGGAACCTCCATATGCTGTGGGTGCCGCTCTAGATAAGGCAAAAAGACAAAAAAAAAGGAGATAGTGAAAATACTGAAGGAATTAAGATCAAGTATGAAGGAATTAAGAGTGGATATGAACAGTAATGCAGATGACTTTAGAAAGGAACTAGAAAATATAAAGAGGAGCCAAGAAAAATTAGAAAATTCACTTGCAGTGAAGCAAGGTGAGTTAAAGTCACCGCAGAGCATAATGAACAATGCAGAGGAACGAATTAGTAACTTGGAAGATAAAATAATGTAAATTACCCAATCGGGACAGCAGACAAAAAAAAACAAATATAAGAGATCTTTGGGATAATATAAAGCAGACCGATCTGTGCATAATAGTGATTCTAGAAGGAAAAGAAAAAGGGGGTTGAAAATATATTGAAGAAATTATGGCTGAGAACTTTCCAAACCTGAAGGACACAGATACCAAGACACAGGAATCATAGAGGGCCCCAAACAAGTTAAACCCAAACAGGTCCAGATCAGGACATATTATAATAAAAATGGCAAAAGTTAAAGAGAGGATTCTAAAGGCAGCAAGAGCAAAACAAAGCATCGATTATGAAAGCCCCGTAAGGCTATCAGCTGATTTCTCTACAGAAATGCTACAGGCCAGAAGAGAGTGGCAAACTATATTCAAAGTTCTAAAAGGGAAAAATTTGCAGCCTAGAATACTCTCCCCAGCAAGAATATCATTTAAAATAGAAGGAGAAATGAAGAATTTCTCCAATAAACAAAAACTGAAAGAGTACAGCAATATTAAACCCATCCTAAAAGAAATACTGAAAGGGCTCCTCTAAATAAAAAAGAAGAAGAAATAGGATGGAGGAAACGCCAAATGGAAAGTAATCACTTACATAAGCCAGTATACAGATCTAAAAGGAAAAAAAAAACTATTGTAAAAGTGACGATAAACACAAGGAACAGCAAAAAGATCAACATGAAGATGTAGCAAAAGGATATCAAAATCATAAAATGTGGGGAAGTAAAATAAGAAAAAATCTAAACTTTTTTTTTTTTTTTAGAATGCGTTTGTGCCTGTATGACTATCAGGCTAAAGCAAGCAGATATAAGAAGGGGTTAACATACTTGAAAAACAGGCAACCACAAATCAAAACCAAACATTACATTCAGAAAAACTAACAAGAAGAGGAGGCAAGCATAAAATAAAAGGAAATCATTCAACAAAAGAACAAAGGAGAAACATACAATCAACTAGGCAACAAGGTTTAAAATGGCAATGCATACATATTTGCCAATAATCACTTTAAATGTCCATGGACTGAATGCTCCAATGGAAAGACATAGAGTGGCAGATTGGATTAAAAAAACAAGAGCTTACGACAATATGCTGTATACAAGAGACTAACCTTAGGACAAAGGACACATATAAATTGAAAGTGAGGGGATGGAAAAGATGTTTCTTGCCAATGGAAAAGACAGGAAAGCAGGAGTTGCAATAGTCATAGCAACTTTAAAACAAAAAGTAGACTTTAAAATGAAGGCAATAGGACTTCCCATTGTGGATCAGTGGTTAACAAACCTGACTAGTAACCATGAGGTTGCAGGTTTGATGGGTGGTCTTGCTCAGCGCGTTAAGGATGGAGTATTGCCATGAGCTGTGGTGTAGGTCACTGACGCAGCTGGAATCCTGAGTAGCTGTGGCTGTGGCGTAGGCCAGCAGCTACAGCTCGGGTTTGACTCCTAGCCTGGGAACCTCCAAATACCGTGGGTGCAGCCTGAAAAAGACGAAAGACCGAAAAATAAAAATAAACAAAACTAAGGCAATAAAAAAAAAATAAAGGAGGAGTTCACATTATGGCACAGCAGAAATGAATCCCACTAGTAACCATGAGGTTACAGTTCTATCCCTGGCCTTGCTCAGTGAGTTAAGGATCCGGCTTTGCCATGAGCTGTGGTACAGGTTATACATGCAGCTCAGATCCTGCATTGCTGTAACTGTGGCATGGGCCAGCAGATGTACCTCTAAGCTGACCCCTAGCCTAAGAGTCTCCATATGCTATAGGTGCAGATCTAAAAAAAAAAAAAAAAGCGGGGGAGATAAAGGACATCCATTCAAGAAGAGGATATTAAAATCATCAATATACATGCCCCTAATACAGGAGCACCCAGATACATACAACAAATACCAACAGACATAAAAGGAGAGATTGATGGGAATACGATAATAATATGAAATTTTAAACCTCGCTCATAGAAAATCAGTAAGAAAATAGAGATCCTAAATGACACAAAAGAAAAGTTAGACTTAATTGACATTTTCAGGACATCACACTTTTTTTTTAAATATACGTTCTTTTCAAGTGTGCTTGAACATACACTTTAGGTAACAGTGATGTGCCTATATTCTGCAGGATGTGAAGGTTGAATTCTGAGTAGTCCATTTGTCCTAGAGCACACGTGCTATACAACTCACGGAGCCTGGGAGAAAAGAAACAGTGTCCCTGCCTTCCTGGGTGACCTTGGGGGAACCATTCAACCAAACAACATGTAGGGGTCCCATCAGGCAAACTCAGGATAATTCTGTCTATTCCATCTACCACCTGGGTGGGTGCGAGGACTAACTGATACAATTACTGTGAATATGTTTCCTGCACATGCTTTTCCCAGCCCTTTACAAACACAAAGTACGTGTAAGTACAAGAGGCCTAATCTGGCTGTACAGCTGAGCCCACCTTTGGTTCTGAGCCATGATAGCCACACGCTCTTTCTACCCCTACACTATGTTTACACTCTGTCTATATTAAATTCCACCCTCTTTTGCTGGTGATAAGGTCTCCAGTTATATAAGGTCACTTGGAATTGGGGTCCTTTGGGCTCAGATTCTTGGCTGCACCACTCACTCATCTGATAGCAGTGCGTATAGCTAGTCTTCACGGTCCCGTGTTGCCTGGCAGGCACTAGGCTAGACATCGCTGACAAAATAATGGATAAGAAATTCACCTCACCTGCCCCAAGAAGCCTACATACCAGTCAGTACAAGAGGTCAGAAGAAAAGTCATTGTATACTCAGTGTTTAACTGGGCTTCTGGTGCCCAAGGGACTTGTGTTCTAAGACATGCGATGGCAACCAGCAAGTAAACAAATGCCAGGTCAAGGATGTGGCAGGTCGGGAGTTCCCATCCAGGCTCAGCAGTAAGGAATCCGACTAGTATCCATGAAGACGTGGCTTTGTCCCTGGCCTCGCTCAGTGGGTTAAGGAGCCAGCATTGCTGTGAGCTGTGGTGTAGGTCACAGACACGGCTCAGATCCCGGGTGGCTCTAGCTGTGGCAGAGGCCCACAGCTGCAGCTCCGATTCTACCCCTAGCCTAGGAACTTCTATATGCCACAGGTGAGACCCTGGAAAGCCAAGGAATTAAAAAAAAAAAAAAGGGATCCGGCATTGTCCCTGCTGTGGTTCTGTTTATTGCTGTGGCCTGCGTTGAATCTCAGGAACTTCCACTGGCCTCAAATGCAGCCAAAAAAAAAAAAAACAGAGGGAGTTCCCGTCGTGGCTCAGTGGTT
Organism: Catagonus wagneri; assembly: GCA_004024745.2. Classification (NCBI taxonomy): domain Eukaryota; kingdom Metazoa; phylum Chordata; class Mammalia; order Artiodactyla; family Tayassuidae; genus Catagonus; species Catagonus wagneri. Next base: position 712,347 of record PVHT021183554.1, read on the forward strand.
AACGATTCCGACTAGGAACCATGAGGTTGTGGGTTCGATCCCTGGCCTTTCTCAGTGGGTTAAGGATCCGGCGTTGCCGTGAGCTGTGGTGTAGGTCGCAGACGCGGCTCAGATCCCACATTGCTGTGGCTGTGGCGAAGGCTGGCAGCTACAGCTCCTGTTAGACCCCTAGCCTGGGAACCTCCGCATGCCGCGGGTGCGGCCCTAAAATGACAAAAGACAAAAAAAAAAAGAAAACAGAAAAGAAAAAGAAAGCAGTTGGTGTGACCGGGGCATGGAAGTTAAGAGGGAGAACGCAGTGTGGTGAGACTGAGCAAGAGGTCCTGAGCGAGCCCCGTGGAGCAGGGCAGGGCATCTAAGTATGAGAGGAAGGCATCAGAGGGCATGAGCAGGGGAATAGCTGGTTATATCCTTTCTGTGTTAAGATGGTCACTACGTTGCCACGCAGATAATGGATCGGAGGGGTCTAGTGTAAAGCAAATAGAACAAGGAGGAGTTTCAGTAGTTCTTATGGAAAATAATTGAGTTCTTGCTTTGACACAATGGAATCAGTGGCGTGTCTGTAGCACCAGGACACAGGTTTGATCCCCAGTCCGGCACAGCGGGTTAAAAGAGCTGGCATCGGAGTTCCCGTCGGGGCTCAGTGGTTAACGAATCCGACTAGGAAACATGAGGTTGCGGGTTCGATCCCCGGCCTTGCTCAGTGGGTTAAGGATCGGCGTTGCCGTGAGCTGTGGTGTAGGTTGCAGACGCGGCTCGGATCCCGCGTTGCTGTGGCTGTGGCCAAGGCCGGCAGCTACAGCTCCTGTTAGACCCCTAGCCTGGGAACCTCCATATGCTGCGAGTGCGGCCCTAAAAAATGCAAAAAGACAAAAAAAAAAAAAGAAGAGCCGGCATCGCTGCAGCTGTGGAGGAGGTCACAACTGCAGCTAGGATATGATTCCTGGCCCAGGAGCTCCATGTGCCAAAGGGCAGCCAAAAAAGAAAAAAGGAAAGTAAGTAAGGGAGGGAGGGAGGAAGGAAGGAAGAAGGAAGGACACGGAAGGAATAATTAAGGATTTTTTTTTTTAAGGTTGAAACAGATGGAAGATGATGATTTGGCCTGTGATGAGCACAGGAGAAATGGAGAGAAGGAGACAGATTCAAAATCTCAGAAGATGAAAGGACAGGACTTGCTAATGGGCCGAATACAGATCATAAAGGAACATAAAGGAGAAGGAGGAATCGGGGAGGGCGTTTGAGTTTCGAGGGTGGGCAGCCAGGTCGGTGAGGGGCACCCCACAGACAGGGGATGAATGGAGGAAGGCTGAGGGGGAGGACAGGCTGGGTGACATCTGTCTGTGACATCTCAAGAGGGCACAATTGGATCGCTGCCTCCAGATTCATTTCTGTGGGCTCAGAGAGGGGGCCTGGGCCTGAGCTGCACACTTAGACGACGTTGGTACTATGTGACATTTAAAGCCAGTGATTCAGTAGGGCCATCTAGGGGGAGAGAGTGCAGGGGGGAGGAGTAGAGCCCCAGGGGTGAATCCCCAGAGGCCCCTCCAGCCCTGGAGCCTGCGGAACCCCCAGTGCTGGTGAAGGTGTGAGGAAAGGAAAACCCTCCCTCCCACACGCTTGATGGGAGTGTTAAATTGGGACAACCTTTCTGGTCACCTTAGGAAGATACACTGTAAGACTTCAAAAGGTGCTCTTTGGAGTTCCCTTGGTGGCTAAGTGGTTAACGAATCCGACTAAGAACCATGAGGTTGCGGGTTTGATCCCTGGCCTTGCTCAGTGGGTTAAGGATCCGGCGTTGCCGTGAGCTGTGGTGTAGGTTGCAGACGCAGCTCGGATCCTGCGTGGCTGTGGCGAAGGCCGGCAGCTACAGCTCCTGTTAGACCCCTAGCCTGGGAACCTCCATATGCTGCGGGTGCGGCTCTAGATAAATGCAAAAAGACCAAAAAAAAAAAACAGTGCTCTTTCCCTGACCCTTTTTGGCCAAACCTGAGCCATGCAGAAGGTCCCGGCCCAGGGATGAACCCAGCACCACAGCAATGACCTGGGCCACAGCAGTGACAATGCCAGATCCTTAACCCACTGAGCCACACACGGACTGCCACAAAGTGCTTACTTTTTCATCTTACAAGTCTAGCCATAGAATTTGATCCTAGATAAGTAACTGTGAATATGGGCCAAGATTTATGGACATGGAGGTCTATCACAGCATGACTTGTAATCATAAAAAATGGGAACTCTCCTAAATATCAAATGAGGGGGACGGTAAAATACATTTCAGCATAGGTGTTATGCACTCATTTTTTTTTCATGACGTAGAAAGGTGTCAAAGGACAGGACAAAGTGTTCATGAAATCTAAATCAAAAGCAGTTTGAGGGGAGTTCCTGTTGTGGCTCATCAGGTTATGAACCCAACTAGTATCCATGAGGTTTCAGGTTTGATCCCTGGCTTCACTCAGTGGGTTAAGGATCAGGTGTTGCTGCAAGCTGGTGTAGGACACAGATGTGGCTCAGATCCTGAGTTGCTCTGGATAAGGTGTTGTCCGGCAACTGCAGCTTTGATTCGACTCTTAGCCTGGGAACTTCCATAAGCAGCAGGTGCAGCCCTAAAAAGCAAACAAATAAAAATATAAAATTGGTTTGAAATGCACATCAGTTAGATTACTTTTGACTGAACAATGGAATTTTGAGTCCTATTTATGTGTTAGGGATAGAGAATTTAAAGGAAGGAAAATGGATTGTCTCTGCTAACAAGAAGCCCAGAGGTAATGATGGGTTTATATTTGACTACTACCTCAGTGACATCTTTGGGAACGCAAATTCTTTCCATCTTTCCATCCCATCTCATCATCATGTCAGCAGAACTCATGCTTGCAACATGGTTCCAGGTGTAGCATGCCCATCTGAAGAAGAGGGACTATTTTTTTCTTTTTTGTCCCTACACTTGGCATTAAGAAGTTCCGTGGCTGGAGATGGAACCCATGCCACAGCAGTGACCCAACTAGTGCGATGACGATGTCAAACCCTGGACCTGCTATGCCACAGGAGAACTCCAAGAGGGACTATTTTTCCTATGCATCTTTGTAAGAGCAAGGAACTGTTTTCCATTGGCCACAGTTGGAGCCTACAGTCTCAGCTCAGCTTATCAGCCCACCCTGAAGCAATCACTGACAAGGCGTGCTTGTCCTGTGAGTGGTTTACAAGTGGCTCAAGATGTTGGCCATGAAAGCCCTCAGATCGGTTGAGTCGACCTGAAGCCTGTCACAACCAAATAGCAACATTCATTTGTCTAAATGGGGCAGGGTGTGACGAAGGTTAGGAAACAATGGCTTAGACCAATGATTCTCAAAGTGTAATGCTTAAGCTACCAGCATCAACTCGGAAATTTTTTTTCTTTCTTTTTAGAAGTTCCCAGGCTAGGGGTTGAATCAGAGCCATAGATGCCAGCCTACGCCACAGCCACAGCAACTCAGGATCCGAGCCTTGTCTGCGACCTACACCACAGCTCACCACAACCTCGAATCCCTTAACCCACTGAGTGAGGCTACGGGTCAGATCTGTGTCCTCATGCATCCTAGTCGTTTTCGTTACTTCTGAGCCATGACAAGAACTGCTACTTAGAATTTTTTAGTTTTGTTGTCTTTTATTGGAGTAGATGTTGTGTTCGTTTCAGGTGTACAGCAAAGTGATTCAGTTATATATGCATATATTCATCCTTTTTCAGATTCTTTTCTCACGTAGCTTCTTAGAGTATATTGAGTAGATTTCTCTGTGCTGTATAGTAGGTCTTTGCTGATTATGTATTTGGGAATTCTTTAAAAAGACAAATCCGGAGTTCTCTTGTGGCACAATTGTTTAAGGATCTGGTGCTGTCACTGCAGGAGCTTGGGTCACTGCTGTGACTCGGGTTCAGTCCCTGGACCGGGAACTTCCACGTGCCCTGTGTGTGGACAAAATAAAAGTAAATCAATAAATAAAAAGAGAAACCCTTGGGTTCCATCCCAGATTTTCTAACTCATAAGCTGGAGCTGGCAATGTGTGTTGTATCAAACCTCTAATTAGCTGCAATATTTGAAAACCATTGATTTAGACTATTCAAGATTTACCCTTGAATTGGGTATACCTGAAAATGTGGTTTTGGCCCGTGACTAGGGAGAAGCTGCTGGACAGATATGGCTGATCCTGGGATTGGTTTTCCGGCACATTTTCCTGGACTGAGAAGGCTGTAAACTAAAGCTTCCACCCATCAAAATTCTCATGTCAGCTTATGCATGTGAGCTGAACCACAAGGAGGAGAGGCAAGACTCAAAGACTGATCTGCTGGCATGAGTATGGCACAGGGGTCAGGGCTCTGGAGGTGGCAGCTGTGGCACGGACAACAGGTCCACTGGCATCTCAGTCCTCAGTGTGGTTTGGGGAGTTTTTCTATGACTCCTTTTTCATGGCTACATCCATGGCATATGGAATTTCCTGGGTTAGGGATGGAATCTGAGCTGTAGCTGGGACCTGCACTGCAGCTGTGCTGACCCTGGATCCTTAACCACCAAAAGGGGCCTGGGGTTGAACCTGTGCCCTGATCCACTGCAGAGACAATGCCAGATCCTTAATCTGCTGCACCACAGTGGGAACTCCTGTGACTCCTTTTTTTTTATCTTGGTTAAAGACTTACATCATCAAATGTACCATCTTAATAATTTTAAACCATACACTTCAGTAGGTTAAGTATATTCACTTTTTTTTTTTTTTGGCTTTTTAGGGCCGCACCTGCGGCATATGGAAGTTTCCAGGCTAGGGGTTGAATCAGAGCTACAGCTGCTGGCCTGCCACAGCCACAGCAGCTCTGTGGGATCTGAGCCCTGTCTGCGACCTACACCGCAGCTCATGGAAACACCGGATCCCCGGCTCACTGAACAAAGCCAGGTATTGGACCCACATCCTCATGAATACTAGTCGGATTCATTCCTGCTGCACCACAAAGGGAACTCCTGTTCACCTTGTTTCAAAGCGTCTCTAGAACCTTTTCATCTTGCAAAACTGAAACTTTCCCCATTCAACACTAATGCCCTCCACCCCCAGCCATTTTTACTTTGTTTCTACAATTGATTTTTTTTTTTTTACTGCTTTAGAAACTTCATATTAGTGAAATCATGCAGTGTTTATTCTTCTGTAGCTGGCTTATTTCACATATCTTAATATCTTCAAGGGTCATTACCATTGTAGCATGTGACAGGATTTCCTTCTTCTTCTTTTTTTTTTTTTTTTTTGGCTTTTTAGGGCTGCACCCAGGGCGTACAGAATTTCCCAGGCTAGTAGTCAAATGGGAGCTACAGCTGCTGGCCTGCATCACAGCCACAGCAACGCAGGATCTAAGCGGCACCCACAGCCTATGCCTCAGCTCACAACAACAGCTTAGCCCACTGACCGAGGCCAAGTACAAACCTGCATCTTCATGGACGTTATGCCAAGTTCTTAACCTGCTGAGCCACAACAGGAACCCCTCATATTTTATAAGGCTGTGTGATATTCCATTGTATTTATATACCGCACTGTTTTTATCCATCTATCTGTCAGTGAGTATTTACGTCGCTTCTGTCTTTTGGCAATTGTGAGTAGTACTGCAGTGAACGTGGGTAGGCAAATATCTCTTTGAGATCCTTTCGGATATACAGCAAAACAGGAGGGTTTGATAAAATATAGATTGCTGGCCCCACCTCCAGAACTTATGAGTTGGAAAATCTGCGTTGGAACCCAAGGATTTGTCTGTTCTTCCTTTCTCTCTCCCTTTCTTTCTTTCTTTCTTTCTTTCTTTCTTTCTTTCTTTCTTTCTTTCTTTCTTTCTTTCTTTCTTTCCCTTTTTTTCCTTTCTTTTTTTTCTTCCTTCCCCCTCTAGGGCCGCACTCATGGCACATAGAGGTTCCCAGGCTATTGGTCCAATTGGAGCCACAGCTGCCAGCCTATGCCACAGCCACAGCAACGCAGGATCCGAGCCGTGTCTGCAAACCACACCACAGCTCACGGCAACACCAGATCCTCAACCCACCGAGCAAGGCCAGGGATCGAACCCGCAACCCCATGGGTTCCAGTCAGACTCATCAACCACATTAACCACTGAGCCACAACGGGAACTCCTCTTTCCTTCTTTCTCTCTCTCTTTCTTTCCTTCCTTCCTTCCTTTCTTTGGTCCACACCATTGGCATGTGGAAGTTCCCCAGCCAGGGACTGAACCCAAGTCACAGTACTCAGGTTAGCCCTTTGCAGCATGCCATAACTTTCTCGGCTCGTCTACAATGCGATGTATCACCTAAGAGTTAAAATCTTATAGGGAGTTCTTGGAGTTCCCTTCATAGCTCAGTGGTTAACGAATCCGACTAGGAACCATGAGGTTGCGGGTTCGATCCCTGGCCTTGCTCAGTGGGTTAAGGATCCAGTGTTGCCGTGAGCTGTGGTGTAGGTTACAGACGCGGCTCGGATCCCGCGTTGCTGTGGCTGTGGCCAAGGCCAGCGGCTACAGCTCCTGTTAGACCCCTAGCCTGGGAACCTCCGTATGCCGTGGGTGCGGCTCTACATAAAAGGCAAAAAGACAAAAAAAAAATCTTATAGGGAGTTCTGGAGCATAAATTATAGCTCAAGGCAAGGGAGCTGGGTGCTCACACCCCAGCACTGGTTAGTCAAGACATAAACTCCTGTCCTCTCTGTGCTTTTAGGTAGAGCCTTTCCAGTCCTAAAGAGAATATAGATGTAGACCACTGGGAGCAAAAGCACAGAGAAGCCAAGAGAGGAATGTATGAAAATTAAAACCATTTACTAATTGTCTATAGGCACACAGCACAAATTTCTTTGTTTCAAGTTACCAGCTAGGGTCTAACAGGAGCTGTAGCCGCCGGCCTTCGTCACAGCCACAGCAACGCGGGATCCGAGCCGCGTCTGCAACCTACACCACAGCTCACGGCAACATCGGATCCTTAACCCATTGAGCAAGGCCAGGGATCAAACCCACAACCTCATGGTTCCCAGTTGGATTCGTTAACCACAGAGCCAAGACGGGAACTCCTATATATATTTTTTTAAATAGCTTTATTGAGTATACAACTTAATGAGTTTTAGTGTTTTACAGAGCTTGTGCATTCATTACCACAATGAATTTTTGATCATTTTCATCACCCCATTAACAGCCATTCTCCATTTACCTCCAACTCTCTCAGCCCTAGGCCACCAGTAATCTTTCTGTCTTTAGGGATTTGCCTCTTTTGGACACTGTGTAAATGGAATCATGCAGTCTTTTGTGACTTACTTCTTTCCCTTCGCATAATGTTTACACTGTTCATTGATACTACGTTCTTTTTTGTTTGTTTGTTTTTTGCTTTTTTAAGGGGCGACAGTGCGGCATATGGGATTCCCAGCCTAGGCGTCGAATCGGAGCTATAGTTGCCAGCCTACACCACAGCCACAGTAACGCAGGATCTGAGCCGCATCTGCAACCTACACCACAGCTCACGGCAATGCTGGATCCTTAACCCACTGAGCGAGGGCAGGGATCGAACCTGCATTCCCATGGACAGTAGTTGGATTCATTTCCACTGCAGCACAATTGAGACCCATCAACACTACCTTTAAAATTTTAATCATTCCTGAAAAGCTTGTCAGACGACATGGAGAGGGGTAAATTCACTGGCACATGGGACAGTGGAGAAAAGAAGAGAGAGCCACGTTAACGTTTATGTGTGTTGGAGTTCCCGTCGTGGCTCAGTGGAAACGAATCCAACTAGGAACCGTGAGGTTGCAAGTTCGATCCCTGGCCTTGCTCGGTGGGTTAAGGATCCTGTGTTGCTGTGAGCTGTGGTGTAAGTTGATGGCTGCAACTCTGATTTGACCCCTAGCCTGGACCCTCCATATGTCGCAGGTGCGTCCCGTAAAAAAAAAAGAAAAAAAATTGTGTGTGTCTACTGGGTGTTCTTTGTACCATATTTTTCTCATCTTCAAAGTATAAGGAGACATTGTTTTCTCTCTTTTTACTCTGAAATACCAGAGCCCAGAGAGGTTCAGTAGTTTGCTCAGTGCTGCACAGCTTTGAGGAGAAAGAGCTGGGATTTGAAGAAATCTGTCTGAACTCTGCCCTGGAAGAAAGCACACTTAAATTGATGCCACTCACTTCTCTCTCTTTTCTTTTTTTTCTTCTTTTTTTGGCTTTTTAGGGCTGCACCTGCAGCATATGGAAGTTCCCAAGCTCGGTGTAGAATCAGAGCTATAGATGCTGGCCTATGCCACAAGCACAGCAACACGGGATCCAAGTATGTATGTGAACTACACCGCAGCTCACAACCTACACCACGACTCATGGCAACGCTGAATCCTTAACCCACTGAGTGATGCCAGAGATCAAACCTGCATCCTCACGGATACTAGCCAGGCTCGTTTCCACTGAGCCATGACAGGAACTCCTTTTTCTCTTCATTTTAAACATCCTCATGTCCCCTAACCCTCTAGTTTGTCTTAATCCCCAGATTGCCAGTTACTTTCCTCTGGGGAATCTTTGCCAGCTCCCCAGCTCACCAGCCCAGGCTCAGGGGCCTTTTCAAATCTCTTTATCAGACCATTTCCTTGTCTGGCCTCAGGACTGGCCTCTGGGCTATTTGAGGCAGAGGGACCACATGAGTCTCATCCATCTTTATATCCCAGTCGTAGGATATAAAGCTACTGGTTTAATGAATTAATATGAGTTTACTGGGAGAGTAAAGCAATGCTTCTCTTATGGTAGACTGCTAGGCACTGTGATGGTTTGGCAGCCAAGCATCGGGACTAGAAATCGTGTACTTGTACCTCCTTCCTTGACTCTCCATTCTTGGCCCCACAGGCGCAGCCCCCCTCAGTGCCCATCTTTGGTTTCTGGCTCAATTCCTGCTGGTTCCACTGCAGCAGCGAATAAACCTGGACTTTTCCGCTGGCCTCTGCTCCCGCTGAGAGAGCCCAGAGGTGAGGTGCCTGCCTTCCCTGAGCCCACAGCTGGGCACATTTGTGACCCCCACAGCAGTCTGCACCTTTTTAAACCCCAATTTTGTTTTCATTTTGTTTTTGATCCCCTAATTTTTATTTTGAAAATTTCAAGGAGTTCCCGTCATGGCTCAGTGGAAATGAATCTGACTAGCATCCATGAGGATGCAGGTTCGATCCCAGGCCTCGCTCAGTGGGTTAAGGATCTGCATTGCCGTGAGTTGTGGTGTATGTCAAAGATGAAGCTCAGATCCTGCGTTGCTGTGGCTGTGGTGTAGGCCATCAGCTGCAGCTCCAATTAGACCCCTGACCTGGGAATCTCCATATGCTGCAGATGCGGCCCGAAAAAATTACAAAAGAAAACAAAAGGAAATTTCAAACCCCCAGGAAGACTTACAAGAAAGGTATAATAAACACTCATAAATCCTTCAACTAGGTTCTCCAGCTGTACCTTCTCTGTCTCCTCTCTTTCTTCCCTTGACTGAACCATTTGGGAGTTACAGCAGACTTCAGGACATTTCACTTCTAAACACCCCACCAGGAGTTCCTGTCGTGGCGCAACGGAAATAAATCCCACTAGGAACCATGAGGTTGCAGTTTCGATCCCTGGCCTCCCTCGGGGATCGTGAGCTGTGGTGTAGGTTGCAGATGCGGCTTGGATCTGGCGTTTCTGTGGCTCTGGCGTAGGCTGGCAGCAACAGCTCCGATTGGACCCCTAGCCTGGGAACCTCCATATGCCGCAACTGCAACCCTAAAAAGACAAAAAATAAACACTCCACCACAAGTGTGCTATGAACAAAAACACTCTACAGGAACACAGTATCACTCTCAGGAAGTCTAACACTGTACCGATCTCTAACATTCAGTCTATATTAAACTTTCCCTAATTGTCCCAATAATGTCTGTTCTGTATATTCTTCTTTTAGATCCTGAATCCAACTCAGGGTCACATGTTGCATTTAGCTGTCATGCGTCTTTAATCTTTTAATCTGCAGGAGTTTCTTGGCTCTTTTTTTTTTTGGCTTTTTAGAGCCGCACCCGTGGCATATGGAGGTTCCCAGGCTAGGGGCTGAATCAGAGATACAGCTGCCGGCCTACACCACAGCCACAGCAACATCAGGTCCAAGCCACATCTGCAGCCTACACTACAGCTCACAGCTGTGCCACAACGGGAACTCTTTTTTTTTATTTTTTTATTTTTTCAGTCTCTCATGATGTAGATGTGTTTCAATAGTTAGGGTCCCTTATTCTGCAGAATGCCCCTTAACTTGGATTTGCTGACGTTCGCTCGTGATTAGATTGGGGTTAAATATTTTTGGCAAGAATCAGAAATGCGGTGTTGTTTCACTCAGTGCACAATAACTGTAAGTCTTGTTGTTTTGTCCCATTATTGTTGATGCAAGGAAATCACTTTTTTAAAAAAATTTCATAAAATTTATCATTTTGTTTATCCATTCATCCATCAATGGACACCTCGGGTTATCTCTGCTTTTCAGTTATTTTGAATAATGTTGCTCTAAACAGCAATTTCATAAAGATTTTCTCTATGTTTTCCTCTAAGTGTTTCAGGTTTTAGTTCTTATATTTATGTCTTTAATCCACCCTGAGTAATTTTTTTGTATGTGGTTGTAAGGTAGGTGGTCCAACTTGATTCTTCTGCATGTGGATATCCAGTTTTCTCAACAGCATCTATTGAAAAAGCTGTCTTTTCTCCATTAAGTGGTCTTGGCATCCCTGTTGAAAATCAAGTGACCATAGACATGAGAATTTATTTCTGGGCTCTCCATTCTATTCTGTTGGTCTATATCTGTCTTCATGCTGGTACCATACTGTTTTGATTACTGTAGCTTTGCAGTAAGTTTTGAAATCAGAAAAGTTAAGTTCTTCAGCTTTGTTCTTCTCCAAGATCAGGTTGGCTATTTAGGGAAGGCAGTTGCTTTTTTTGTTTTGTGGCCCTGTCTGTGTGGCACGCAGAGGTTCCTGAGCCAGGATCCAACACATGCCACAGCAGTGACAACGTCAGATCCTTAAGCCCACTGAGCCACCAGGGAACTCCTTGGCAGTTGCTCTTTGAAGAGGAGTCCTACAGACTCCACTTGATATTAAGGAAGGGATGACCCATAATAGTCAAAATTTACACACTTTAAGAAGAATGTTGGCAACTGTGTTTGGCTTCTCTCAAAGCACATCTCATGGGTGATACGTTCCCAGGAAGATGGAGACAGCCCCCACCCCACCCCCAAACGTGGTTGTTCACTCTGTTCCCGAATGTGGATGCTCAAATTGGGCAGCAAGAAACAATGGCCTGCAGAAAACAACTGCCCGCAGAGATTAACCTCCTACGAGGATTAACTGCCCTCTGTCACGGGACTCGACCCTCCATCCCTCTCTTAACCTTCCCCTCCTCCTTCTTCATCAATTCTGCCACAAGTTCCCACCATGAACTCCAGGCATAGATTCCCTCCACAGATCCTTCATAAGCCTAGCACCTCCTCACACTCAGAGCTGGCGCCATCTCAGGCTCAGCCCATACCCCTCTGATGCCTTCATAAATCTCTTCTCCGGAATTCCCGTCGTGGCTCAGTGGTTAACGAATCCGACTAGAACCATGAGTTTGCGGGTTCGATCCCTGGCCTTGCTCAGTGGGTTAAGGATCTGATGATGCCGTGAGCTGTGGTGTAGGTTGCAGACGCGGCTCGGATCCCGCGTTGCTGTGGCTGTGGCGAAGGCCGGCAGTTACAGCTCCTGTTAGACCCCTAGCCTGGGAACCTCCATATGTCCGGGGTGCGGCCCTAGATAAGGCAAAAAGACAAAAAAAATAAAAATAAATAAATAAATCTCTTCTCCTTTACTAACTTGGCCTTGTGCATTCCTCCCTCAGCAAACCTAAAATTTGCTGCTGAAACCCAGGAGGGAATGGCGAGGGAAACAGGCAGCAAGTCAACAGTGCCCCCAAACTCCTGGGTTTGCAACCCGGAGAACAGCAGCCAGGGGCAGCTCTTACTGGGCTAAGTTCCGGATCCCATTTAGGTTAGGGCCTCTGATCTAGGCGCCTCCCTGCCAACCCTCTCGAGCCCAGCCAGGGAGGAACACCAAACCAGGAACTTCGCCTTTCCATTGCCAATTCTGCATCCAACACTGGCCTCCTAGTCCTTAGGTGAGTAATCGCCACCTTTCTGGGTCTTGTGTCAGCACGGCCCCTGGGCCCTGGTTCCTCCAACACATCAGAGTGCCAACCCTCTCAGACAAACCCTAGCGCTAGGTCAGAAGACTCCACGGCTACTGGGCCCCGGTTCCTCTGATCTGCGGACGCCCACTTCAGAGCGCAACCTCTCTCTCTTATTGGGTCCACTACTCAGACCTTGGGCACTCCCAGCCTGAAGAGTGGCACTCCTAAAGGTGGTCCCTTACTTACCCTCTGTCCCCTCTTAGTCCTCTTTCATCTCATCATGGGGAACACTTTCTCCACTCTTCTGGGAACATGCCTCTTGGCTGCCTCTTACAAACTATTTTTATTTTATATTTTTAAGGGCTGCACTTGCGGCATATGGAGGTTCCCAGGCTAGGGGTCTAACAGGAGCTGTAGCCGCCGGCCTTCGCCACAGTCACAGCAACGCGGGATCTGAGCCACATCTGCAACTTACACCACAGCTCACGGCAAGGCCGATCCTTAACCCACTGAGCAAGGCCAGGGATCGAACCCGCAACCTCACGGTTCCTAGTCGGATTCGTTAATCACTGAGCCACGACAGGAACTCCGTCTCTTACAAACTTTAGATACTCTCAGACTAAGAGGAGACATTAAGCATTTTAAGTTTGTAACACCGCTTGGACACAATACAGATTGAATAATGGCTCTCAATGGCCCCAAATGGCACTTCCCTTTTAATATCTTGCGTTACCTCAATAGCTTTTGTTGTCGTAATGGCAAATGGTTCAAATTCCCTACATTCAGGGCTTCTTTATCCTTTGCTCCACCTTTCAAATTCTTCTTCATTGAAAAGATTCACCACTGCCTCCCTGTGATTCTGATATCTCATCCTTCGATCCTGCAGATCCTCCACCCCCCCGCACAGAGAGCTCTCTGTGCGGCCAGCTCTCCCACAGCCCACAATCGTCTTCTCGTCCACCCTCAGCCCAGATGAAAACCCTGCCCTCTTTCTTTCCCACTTAACAGAGGCTCTCCAAAAATATGCAAATTTAAAAAGAAAAAAAAAACCAAATTTAGACCCTTTCTCAGTGAAAGAAAGACTTTTCTTAAACACTCACCTCATCTCTCAATCTGCACCTGACATAAGGCGCAAACTACAAAAATTGGAGGAAGGCCCTCAAACCCCACAGCAGGAGCCCTTGAGCCTCGCCTTCAAGGTGTGTAATAATTGGAATGAAGAGGCTAAAAGCCAAAAATTAAAAAGAGATCAGGCTAGGAGTTCCCATCATGGCACAGCGTAAACGAATCTGACTAGGAACCATGCGGTTGCGGGTTCGATCCCTGGTCTCGCTCAGTGGGTTAAGGATCTGGTGTTGCCGTGAGCTGCGGTGCAGGTTACAGACGAGGCTCAGATCCCGCGTTGCCGTGGCTGTGGCAGAGGCCGGCAGCTACAGCTCCATTTGGTCGCTAGTCTTGGAAACTCCATATGCTGCAGCTTCGGCCCCAGAAAATAAATTAATTAATTAATTACTTAATTAAAAAATAAAAAGAGATCAGGCTAAATACCAAACGCTGCCAACTGCCATTCAGGGCTCCCAAAATATAGGCTCCCTCACAGAAACAGCTTCCCCAAGGCCCCCCTCCCCAGAGCCTCCCAGGCCCATGTTACAGATGCTGCAAGAGAGGCCACTGGAAGGTCAGCTGTGACCAGACCCCTCAGAGGAGGGCCACGTCCCTCCCTGTGGAGAGACCTAAATCATCCAACCTCAATGGGCCGAGCCACCTTGGCCTGGCCACTGAAGACTGAGGGTGCCCGGGTCCCCCGGCCCCTACGCCTATCACTCCATCAGAGCCCTGGGTTACCCTGCTAGCTGCAGGTAAGCCTGTCTTTTGCCTTATTGACACAGGGGCCACTTACTCAGCCCTACCTGAATTTACAGGCCCCAAGCACTCCTATCAAGTCTCTAATGTGGGGGTTGACGGCCTAATACCCACGCCCTTTACAACAACCCCTCTAAATTGCAACCCCCCCTAAGGAACACCCTTTAGCCTGATATCACCCAGGTGCCCAACCCTATTCTCAGCAAAGACATTACATCTAAATTCAGGGCCTCGCGTATGCTTCTCACTCCTGTCTCTTTTGCAGACCCCTCCCTCCTCCTCCTCCTTCTTCCTCATCTAAAACCTGATAAGCCACCTATCCCAGCCTCCATTGTTTCACCCTGGGTATGGGACACCTCCACCCATTCCAAAGCTCAAGGTCACGCTCCTATTCAATTTGAGTTAAAAGATTCACCCACAGGGAGTTCCCATCATGGCTCAGTGGTTAACAAACCCGACTAGGAACCATGAGGTTGCGGGTTCGATCCCTGCCCTTGTTCAGTGGGTTAAGGATCCGGTGTTGCCGTGAGCTGTGGTGTAGGTTGCAGACACGGCTCGGATCCCACGTTGCTGTGGCTGTGGCGAAGGCCGGCGGCTACAGCTCCTGTTAGACCCCTAGCCTGGGAACCTCCACATGCCGCGAGTGCGGCCCTACATAAAAAAAGGCAAAAAGACAAAAAAAAAAAAAAGATTCATCCGCATACCCCTGGCAACCTCAGTACACACCCCTGAGGGATGTCGCTCGAAGCCCCTTTCCATGTCTGATCTATACTCTAGTCCAGGCCTGAGACCTTCTTTAAGTCTCAGGGAAGAGGCTTGTAAGTACTGAAGGAAATTTTTTCTGCCTTTGGGATGCATATGTTCTGCCTGACCTTCTGGAACCCTCATCTCACCATCTTTTTGAACCACCAATTTCAGGAAAACGGGTACATGTTGGAAGGTGAATTCTTGGGACAAAGCGAAATCCTATGTCTTTTTCTTTTTCTTTTTTTTTTGTCTTTTTGCCTTTTCTAGGGCTGCACCTGCGGCATATGGAGGTTCCCAGGCTAGGGGTCTAACAGGAGCTGCAGCTGCCGGCCTACACCAGAGCCACAGCAATGCAGGATCCAAGCTGCATCTGCAACCTACACCACAGCTCACGGCAACGCCGGATCCTTAACCCACTGAGCAAGGCCAGGGATCGAACCCGCAACCTCATGGTTCCTAGTCGGGTTTGTTAACCACTGAGCCACAATGGGAACTCCCCTGTGTCTTTTTCATAAACATTAGTAAAAAGGGGTTTAGCTATCTAGACAGGTGGCCTTGATTTGTTCCACCTGCCAGAAATCCAGTTTGAATCCAGTCTATTTTGTCACTGATGGATTTTACACAGTTGTACTTTATTCGTGGCTAAAACTTCAGAATGGGAGGTATGAGGTCTCTGTTTTGCTTGTTTGTATGTATCTTTGTGTGTGTTGTGCATGCATGGCATTGCCAAAATTAATTCATAAAAGAACTTCACTTAATTTTCTTAAAGGAACTAAAGCACTTACATAAATTCTTAAAATACATAAGGTAAATTAATTTTAGGTTCATGTGAACTGGAAAATACTCAGTATTAAATTAACATCTATTATTATTAAAGTTTGTTGATCTAAGTAATATAGACATGTCTATAGAGTCATCAACGTTAAGTATAATCCCTTATTATACCTAGGTTTAATGGAAGTCAAATGAGATACCGAGACTTGAGTTACTAAACAGAGAAACTAAAGTCATTTAAGACTATTGGAGTTCCCTTTTGTACACCTATAATTGTAATAAAATTCATTAAGTAATGGAAAAAAAAATTTTGTGGCATTCCCATTGTGGCTCAGTGGTTAACGAATCCAACTAGGAACCATGAGGTTGCGTGATCGACCCCTGGCCTTGCTCAGTGGGTTAAGGATCCGGCGTTGCCGTGTGCTGTAGTATAGTTTGCAGACACGGCTCAGATCCCACGTTGCTGTGGCTGTGGCGAAGGCCGGCGGCTACAGCTCCTGTTAGACCCCTAGCCTGGGAACCTCCATATGCCGCAGGTGCAGCCCTAGATAAGGCAAAAAATACAAATAAATAAATAAATAAATAAAATTTTGTACACCTATAGTTGTAATAAAATTCATTAAGTAATGGAAAAAAAATAAAGACTATTGGAATTCCCATGATAGCTCAGAGGAAACAAATCTGACTAGCATCCATGAGGACGAAGGTTCAATCCCTGGTCTTGCTCAGTGTGTTAAGGGTCTGGTGTTGCCATTAGCTGTGGTGTAGGTCACAGATGCAGCTCAGATCCCATGTTGCTATGGCTGTGGCATAGGCCAGCAGCTGCAGCTCCAATTCAACCCCCTCCTGAGAAACTCCATATACCGTGGGTGCAGCCCTGAAAAGACCAAAGGGAAAAAAAAAAAAAGACTATGAATTTTGATATGCTCAGTGCCATCTTGAGATGTTCTGCACAAGAAAACACGTGCTTTTAGAAATTAAAAGACAACCCATGTTTGCTTCAGAAAAGTGGGATGTATGTTGTCAGTAAAGAAAGAAGGAGGAATGGAGTTTCATTTTATTAACAGAACAGAAAGAAGTCTGTCTTGTAGCTTGCCATTTTGAATGGAAAGACAAGGGACAGAATAATATGGATACAGAAAGTGATATAAGGTTTGTAGTAAGTGGACACTGAGAAAAGAATTTTGTGCATGGTCGGGACTGAGTTTAAAATTTCAGGAGTTCCCGTCATGGTGCAGTGGTTAACGAATCCGACTAGGAACCATGAGGTTGCGGGTTCGATCCCTGGCCTTGCTCAGTGGGTTAAGGATCCGGCGTTGCCATGAGCTGTGGTGTAGGTTGCAGATGCGGCTCGGATCCCGCGTTGCTGTGGCTGCGGCGCAGACCAGTGGCCACAGCTCCTTAGACCCCTAGCCTGGGAACCTCCACATGCCGCGGATGCGGCCATAAAATGACAAAAAGGCAAAAAAATATATAAATAAATAAATAAAATTTCAATACACTAATTTTGAAAGTAAGCTGGTACAAAACTTGAATTTGGATTTGGTTTCTCTGTTAAAAGAAGGTATTCCCTATTTTTTTTTTTTTTTGTCCTTTTTAGAGCTGCACCGTGGCATATGGAGGTTCCCAGGCTAGGGGTCTAATTGGAGCTACAGCTGCCAGCCTATACCACAGCCACAGCAATACAGGATCTGAGCCGCGTCTGCAACCTACACCACAGCTCACGGCTATGCCGGATCCTTAACCCACTGAGCGAGTCCAGGGATCGAACCTGCAACCTCACGGTTCCTAGTCGGATTCATTTCCACTGTGCCACGATGAGAACTCCAAAAGAAGGTATTCTTAAAATGCTGTTTTTGATAACAGATATGTGAAATTCTGTGCCTTTAATTTGTATTTGCTTTTGAAATTCTCTGTTACTTCGGTTGAATGAATAAGTAGTGTTAAATAATAATCTACGATTCTATCTGACCAGGTATTTTTAAACTTTTCCTTGTATTTTTTTTTACAAACTTCCTAAGTGTAAATTATAGGGAAAACATTGTCAAATGAAAAGTAAAAACAAAATCTATAAAGATTATGGCACAAAAAATGAACCCCTCATTGTCAGACTTTTGTCATCCTGATGCCCATGAAGCATAGTAACAGTCTGCTCTTAAATCAGAGAAGTTAAGATAGGTAAACAATAGCTGTGAATTAAACAGTCAGGGCGATGGGAAATCCAAGATGGCTGCTTGGCCCTTCCCGGCTCCCTGGCAAACCCAATAACGAAAAAGAAATTGTTAGAGAATGTGGTTTATATGTGGGGTGTACTTTCTACAGTCTTAATTTTTCTATATTTGGTTAAAATGAGGGTAACTTTAAAGAAAAATACTGTTTTGATTCATATTCTAGTTTTGTGCTTATTATCTAAAACTCACCTCCCAAATAGTTCTTTGCTGATATGTTACATTTGTGAAGTTTAACTGAATTATTAAGAAAATACTCTTAAGCTTGTGATGCTGATTGCTGTAATCTGTCTTTGGGCAAATATCAGATGTCCCATGATAACCAGGGGACTTTATATACACTCTGGAAAAGTACCATTTAAAGGGTTGTCTCCAGCCTAGGTAAAAGGTTTCTTATCAGGAATTCTTAAGTGCCATATGCACATAGAAAGTGAAGAAAATTAACTCTTAAATTTCTATTTCTCACTTAAGAAGGGCTTCTGCATTGGACTGGTCTATAGAGGGAACTACTGACTTCAAACTCACCCTAAAACAAGGCTCTAATAAGAAAATAAAAATAAAACAAAACAAAACAAAAAATAGTGCCCAAACAAAAAGAAGACAATAGCAGTGGAAACGAATTTGACTAGGAACCGTGAGCTTGCGTGGCCTCACTCAGTGGCTGAAGGATCTGGCGTTGCCGTGAGCTGTGGTGTAGGTCACAGAGTCGGCTCGGATCCCGCGTTGCTGTGGCTGTGGTGTAGGCCGGCAGCTGTATGTCTGATTGGACCCCTAGCCTGGGAACCTCCATATGCTGCAGGTGTGGCCCTACATAGCAAAAAAAAAAAAAAAAAGAGGTAGACCACTATCCCAAGATTGTTACACCTGACTCGTATGGTTATTCATTTTACTTCTGATTTAGCTTGGTGTTTCTCCCCCCCAAGGCTCTTATTATCGGTGTTACTAGGTGGGATCCTCTCATCCGGTCAACACCTGCTCTGACCCAGGCCATAGATGTCTTCTGCTAATGTTACTCAAGCTCAACCAGCAACAAGTAAGACTTCAGCCAAGCGATATAATTTTCCCAGGCTATCTTAATTTACATTTACAGGCTGCTTATGTTAAGAACAATTAAACCATCCTAATAACCAGCCTAATAACACCAGGAAGTCAGGCTGAATGGAGAAAGCCAGCATATAATTTCCTTGAAAGATAAAGTACAGACTAAGCCGGCTGAGCAGGAATATACTGGACTATACTCTGCGAAAGCTCTTAAATTTTTGTTTATGACTTTACTAATACTGCTATCTATATCTTTTTTTTTTCTGTCTTTTTGCCTTATCTAGGGCCCCACCCACGGCATATGGAGCTTCCCAGGCTAGGGGTCTAACAGGAGCTGTAGCCGCCGGCCTTCGCCACAGCCACAGCAACGCGGGATCCGAGCCGCGTCTGCGACCTACACCACAGCTCACGGCAACGCCGGATCCTTAACCCACTGAGCAAGGCCAGGGATCGAACCCGCAACCTCATGGTTCTTAGTCGGATTCGTTAACCACTCACTCAGCCACGACGGGAACTCCTCTATATCATTTTTATTAACTGTTTTCTTAAAATTGCTATTTCTTGCATTGCCAAATATATAACTGAATCTCTGATAAAATGCTATCCAGTTCCAAGTGAGATCAGTGATCTCTAGATATGGGAAAATGCAACAAGAGGAAATATCTTCCTGGACCATAAGAGACTGGGAAGACATGAGGTCCAGAGACTTTTGGCTGCTGTTAATAAGGTCTAGTCCAGTAACAGCACATTGAGTGGCTCATCAGCAAATCTTGCCAGAACTAGGAATGTTCATTCCTAGCACCACGGGACGAAATGGTTATAAAATGCCTCCCAAAACTACAGTCGAATTTATGACCATAGACGAGCCCTGTGAACTGAAGTTTAGCACTTTCCGTCAGCCCCCACATGCAGTAAAACATGAGCCGCTGCAGCTGTGAACCCACTTATCCATCCCCCTGAGCAGAGCTCAGGGTGGAGACCAGGAGTGAGGCACTGTGTACTCCTGGAAAACTGACAGAGCAGGCCTTCAAATAGTTAGATTTCAGGTAAGGATTTTTATGGGCCCAAAGTCTTGCCTCTTCTCAGATCTAGAAAAAAAACAGAAATCCTAACCGTGGCATCTGCATTGGCCTTTAGAGAGAAAAGGCTGAGTGGAGAAGCTGTGGGTCAGACATCCCAGCTAATATTAGGAAATACTATGGGAGTAATTTTATTTTATTTTATTTTATTTATTTATTTGTCTTTTTGCCTTTATCTAGGGCCGCTCCCGCGGCATGTGGTGGTCCCCAGGCTAAGGGTCTAACAGGAGCTGTAGCCGCCGGCATTCGCCACAGCCACAGCAACACGGGATCCGAGCCGTGTCTGCAACCTACACCACAGCTCACGGCAACACCGGATCCTTAACCCACTGAACAAGGGCAGGGATCGAACCCGCAACCTCATGGTTCTTAGTTGGATTCGTTAACCACTGAGCCACGAAGGGAACTCCTATGGGAGTAATTTTAGACAAGTCTTTGTATTGCTAAGAACTTAAGTTTTTATGTACCCTGTCAGACTTGATGCCACCAGGTGTTCTCAAGCAGCCTCAGCTGGCAGCTGCAACCTTACATTTTCAAGGCCTCCTCTTATAACAACAGAAAGAAAGCAACGTGTATAATGACCAGTAGCTCCTGTTGGTAATGTGTTAATGCCCCATCAAATGTTAACACAGACTTGGATAAAACTGCACTCCCCCTTCAACAGTATAGGTATCAACCTATATCCCAAACCTCTGTTTAATCTTATTTTTCTTTTCTTCCCATCCTTTATGATAGGAACCTACCATGTCCAGCCACCCAGTACTCATTGCCCCTAGCCAACAGGAGGTAGCTACAAAAGAGAGGACCATTGCCCCTATCCCATACAACAAAAGGCTTGAGGAGTTCCCATCGTGGCTCAGTAGTTAACGAATCCAACTAGGAACCATGAGGTTGCGGGTTCGATCCCTGGCTTTGCTCAGTGGGTTAAGGATCCGGCGTTGCCCTGAGCTGCGGTGTAGGTTGCAGACGCGGCTCGGATCCCGCGTGGCTGTGGCTGTGGCGAAGGCCGGCGGCTACAGCTCCTGTTAGACCCCTAGCCTGGGAACCTCCATATGCCGCGGGTGCGGCTCTACATAAAGGCAAAAAGACAAAAAAAATTAAAAAAAAAAGGCTTGAATGATAGGTTCCCAGGAGGATGAAGACACCCCCCCAACATACACACCCCCCAAATGTGGCTGTTCACCCTCTCCAGGAATGTGGATGCTCAAATTGGGCAGCAAGAAACAATGGCCTGCGGAAAACAACTGCCCGCAGAGATTAACCTCCTACCAGGATTAACTGCCCTCTGCCATGGGACTCGACCCCCAAGCCCTCCTTGACCTTTCCTTCCTTCTTCATGGGTCCCGCCTCAAGTTCCTGCCATGAATTTCAACCACAGATTCCCTCCACAGATCCTCTATAACCCTAGCGCCTGTTCACAGTCAGAGCTGGCACCACCTTGAGCTCAGCCCATTCCCCTCTGATGCCTTAATAAATCTCTTTTCCTTTGCCAATTTGGCCTTGTGTGGTCCTCCTTTGGCAAACCTCACAGTGGGTCTGGTGACCCTAATGTCTATACCAAGAAATAGAATGCATGGCCTGGTAGAGATAAAAGCATTAAATCCCTTTTAGTTTTATGCTATACAATATTTAATATGTTAAAATGTATAGAATAGCATAGAATTAGAAATCTGAAGAGCTCCTGTTGGGGCTCAGCATTAATGAACCCAGTTAGTATCCATGAGGACGAGGGTTTGATCCCTGGCCCCACTCACTGGGTTGGTGATCTGGCGTTGCTGTGAGCTATGGTGTATGGGTGTAGGTTGAAGACATGGCTTGGATCCCGTATGGCTGTGGCTGTGATGTAGGCTGTGGACTGCAGCTCCGATTCTACACCTAGCCTGGGAACTTCCATGTGCCAATGGGTGTGGCCCTAAAAAGAAAAAAAAAAAACAGAAAAAGAAAAAAAAGGAAGAAAGATAGGAGTTTCCATTGTGGTGCAGTGGTTAACAAATCCGACTTAGAACCATGTGATTGTGGGTTCGATCCCTGGCCTTGCTCAGTGCGTTAAAGATCTGGCATTGCTGTGAGCTGTGGTGTAGTTCACAGATGCGGCTCGGATCTGGCATTGCTGTGGCTGTGGCATTGGCTGGCAGCTGTAGCTCCAATTCAACCCCTAGCCCAGAACCTGCATATGCTGCAGATGCGGCCCCAAAAAGCAAAAAAAAAAAAAGAAGAAGAAGAAGAAATCTCAGCTACTTACCCATCAGTTCAGCCCATCTGAGTACATCTTTTCTCTAAATGTTCTCCACCTCTCCTCACCTGCCTTGGACCTCCTTTTTCTTGCATTCAGATGCCACATGCAAGTCATTTTGTAATCTATTTTTATTCTTTTCCTTCCTGCAGAAGATTTTTCACAAATTCTATGCTTTAATTGGGCAGGTTAAAAATTAATAATGCACTCACTTTGTTCAAAATTAAAAAGGTAAAATGGTCCATGATTAAAGTCTCCTCAAAATCCCTGTGCCCTTTTCCCTAGTTCTCCTCCTCAGCAGCTCTGGTATTTTCATACCTATACACATTTGAGGGAGTTCCCTTAGTGGCTCAGTGGCTAACAAATCCTACCAAAAACCGTGAGGTTGCGTGGTTCGATCCCTGGCCTTGCTCAGTGGGTTAAGGATCCGGCGTTGCCGTGAGCTGTGGTGTAGGTTGCAGATGCGGCTCGGATCCCGCGTGGCTGTGGCTGTGGCGAAGGCCGGCAGCTGCAGCTCCTGTTAGACCCGTAGCCTGGGAACCTCCACATGCCGCGGGTGCGGCTCTAGATAAAAGTCAAAAAAACAAAACAAATATATATATATATATATATATATATACACACACACACACATTTGGGGCACAGGTAAGTAAAAAGAACTTCCTCAAATAAACAACCACGTAGCAGATGCTGTCAGTGGACCGTATCTGTTCAGTGTGATCCTACAGATCCTTACATGCCTTGAGTATGATCCTGGGCCTGAGGGCTCAACAGAAGCTGGGAAGACTGAAGCACTAACATCAGGCTGGTTGTAGGGGGGAATTTCTCCTGCTTCCGTAACTAGGCTTCTGTCTGCTGTTTTCCAGTAAGCACCGAGACAGAGTTTGGGGTGAAAGAGAAAAAGATAGCTTTACTGCGTTGCCAGGCAAAGGGGGCCACAGCAGGCTAATGCCTTACAGACTTGCGCTCTTTGGGAGAGATTAGGAGGTGGTTTTATAGTTTGGGGAGTGGAAAATAGGACCATAGATAAGGATCAGGGCAGAGGCAAGCTTGCATTGTCTTTCAGAGCTGGTGTTTAGTGGCCCCAGGGCTAGTTCTGATGGCCCTTCTTCGTGGAAAGAAGAATGCTTCATCGGTCAAGTAGCTTTTCCATTTGTTGGGGGGTGGGGTGGGTGAGTGTTAGTTCTGCAGAAAGACTCAAAGCTATTGTTATGCATATTCCTTGAGGAGGAGCCAGGACCCTGCCCCAAGGCTGTACTAAGGTCTCCTGACTGCTCCCTGGCCTCTGCATCCCCTCCCTTCTCTGATTAGCAGCTGCCCTTTGGAACTCAGGGAAGGTCATGGAGGGTGAAGCTTATTTCCTAAAAACAAGAAATGGGGTACACAGAAAGGCTGGAGTGCCCAAAAACCCTACAGGGCTCCGTAACGCTCCCACCCAGGAACCGCTCCATCCAAGCCACTCAGGAGGTGTTGTTTTGGTGGTTTTTGTTTCTTTGTTGTTTGTTTTTGCCACACCTGAGGCATATGGAAGTTTCTAGGCTAGGGTTCGAATCCGAGCTGTAGCTGCCAGTCTATACCACAGCCACAGCAATGAGGGATCCAAGCCAGATCTTTGACCTACACCACAGCTCACGGCAATGCCTGATCCTTAACCCACTGAGTGAGGTCAGGGATCAAACCATGTCCTCATGGATACTAGTAGGTTTTGTTACCGCTGAGCCATAATAGGAACTCCCAGGAGGTGGTATCTTAACACCTCAATTGAAAGCGAGCAGGACCCATTGGGGTTCCTGGACATGGAAGCCTTTCTGTGTCTCCCATTTCTTGTGTCTAGGGAATAAGCTTCAACCTCCAAGACCTTCCCTGAGCATTAAAAGGCAGCTTTAAGCAATTGCTAATCAGGGAAGGGAGGGGATGCAGAGACAAGGGAGGAACAGACAAGAAATAACAGACCAGGTGTTCCCATCGTAGCACAGCACTTAATGAATCCGACTAGGAATCATGAGGTTGCGGGTTCGATCCCTGGCCTTGCTCAGTGGGTTAACGATCCAGTGTTGCCATGAGCTGTGGTGTAGGTTGCAGACGCAGCTCGGATCTGGCATTGCTGTGGCTGTGGTGTCAGCTGGCGGCTGCATCTCCGATTTGACCCCTAACCTGGGAACCTCCATATGCTGGGGGGTGCGGTCCTGAAAACCAAGAAAAAAACAAATAAAAATAAAGAAAAAAACAAAGTACAGCCTGGGGGCAGGGTCCTGGTTCACCTCAAGGGGTACATATGACAATGCCTTTAGGTTCTTCTGTAGGAACTAAAACCCCCAACAAATGCAAGAGGTTAACTGCTTGATGAAGCATTCTTCATTCCAGAGAGAAGTTCCCAGTTTGATAACTTCCAGAATCTCAGGAGCCCATCAAGAAACCACCTGAGGCCCATTAAAGGAATGCAGGGCCTACACACCCCGATCCCTATCAGCAACCCCACCCTTGAACCACTGCTATAAAACTCCTCACCAAATCTTCCTAGGCAGGTCACATAAATTTTCAAGGCATTAACCCACTGTGTCCTCCTTTGTCTGGCAAAGCAATAAAGCTTTTCTTTTTTCCTTCACTCAGAACTGTCTCCAAGATTCCATT
>PVHT021183554.1:751270-773370 GCA_004024745.2 Catagonus wagneri
GTGTGTGCCTTTCAAGTATGGGGTCTCTGTTTCCCCCAGTCCTGTGGAGCTCCTGCACACAAGCCCCACTGGCCTTCAATGCCAGATGCCCCGGGGGCTCTTTCTCCCTGTGCCCGATCCCTAGACGTGGGGTTTTGACGTGGGGCTCAGAACTCTCAGTCCTGTAGCTGAGTCTCTGTGATGCAGTTACTTTCCAGTCTGTGGGGCTTCCCACCCAGGAGGTATGGGGTTGCTTCTATCGCGTAATCACCCCTCCTACCTCTTGATGTGGTCTCCTCTTTGTCTTCTGGAGTAGATTATCTTTTTTGGAAGTTTACAGTCCAGTTGGTTGAAGGCTGCTCGGCATTTGGTTGTAGTTTTTTTTGTTTTTTGGGAGAGAAGTTGAGCTCCAGTCCTTCTATTCTGCCATCTTAATCCCGCAAAGGATGATTTCTATGGCAAATTAATATTTGAAACATATAAAAAGAAGCTCAACATCTTCGTAAGCAGGGAAATGCAAATTAAAACATGATCAGATGCCATTTACATCCTTCAGAATAGCAAAAATTAGCAGGCCTGGCTATATTTCTCAGGAATGCATTAGGCTACAAGTAAGAGAAGATCTAAGGACGCTAGTCACATATGGACTGGTTGGTTGAAACTGCCAATGTGGTGCCCACTGGCGAGAAGGACTGTACCACACCCCTGCATACAAGGACTTGGGCCTCTGCGGATTTTGTTAGCCAAGGAGGTCCTGGGCCTAAGTCCCCCACAGATATGGAGGGACAACTGCAACTGTGACCCACTAATGGGAAATTCTGTTTTTGTCTTTTTAGAGCTTCACCCGAGACATATGGAGGTTCCCAGGCTAAGGGTCGAATCAGGGATACAACTGCCGGCCTACACCACAGTCACAGTCACAGATCTGAGCTGCATCTGCAACCTACACCACACCTTAGGGCAATTCCAGATCCTTAACCCACTGAGCAAGGCCAAGGATCGAGCCTGTGTCCTCATGGATAATAATCGGGTTCGTTAACCCCTGAGCCACAACAGGAACTCCAGAAATTCTTTTTCTTGTGTAATGAGAAGTCTGGAGAAGCCTGGAGGTAAGCAGCTGTGTATACCAGTTCAGTATCTCAACTGCATAACTGGTGTGCCTTCAGGGATCTCACCCAGTTTAAAAGCTGAAATCAGGGAAGAAAGAGCAAAACTATTGAACCAAACCTCTTTGTCAAAAAAGGAAAAGCTTTAAAACCCTTCAGCCAACTTTTCAAACATCAGAGAAGAACAGAGAATGATATAACTCAGGACTGACATACCTACAATCAATTCTAAACAAATGCTGATATTTTGCCAATTTTGTTTCTATTTATTTTTTTTGCATTTTAGGGCCGCACCCATGGCATATGGAGGTTCCCAGGCCAGGAGTCTAATTGGAGCTACAGCTGCCAACCTGCACCACAGCCACAGCAATGCCAGATCCCAGCTGTGTCTGCGACCTACCCCACAGCTCATGGCAACACTGGATCCTTAACCCATTGAGCGGGGCCAGGGATCAGACCCGCAACCTCATGGTTCCTAGTCAGATTCGTTTCCACTGCAGCACGATGGGAATTCCTCTAATTTTTTTCTTTAAGAAAACATGAGAGATAGTGTCCAGAGCTGTGTTATACGGCTACTCCAAAGGAAAGGGAGAAGAGAATGCATTTAGTTTTCCAGCATCTATAGTAGTGGTGGGCCAGGCAGAAAAGGTATTTGGCTACCTAACGCACAGGGGTATCTGGTTAGCTAACGCACAGTGTCTAAAACACCAACACAATCAAGTGTGGGTAAAGGCTTGAATATAGAAAAACTCTCACACATGGTTGACAGGAATAGATTGGCCCAATTATTGGCAATATCCGGTAAATATAAAGATCTATGGAGTTCCCATCGTGGCTCAGTGGTAACGAACCCCACTGGGATCCATGAAGATGCAGGTTCAATCCCAGGCCTCACTCAGTAGGTTAAGGATCCGGCATTGCCATGAGCTGTGGTGTAAATCGCAGATGTGGCTCGGATCCCATTTTGCTGTGGCTGTGGCGTAGATCGGCAGCTGCAGCTCCAATTGAACCCCTAGCCTGGGAACTTTCATATGCCATGGTGTGGCCCTAAAAATCGAAAAAAAAAAAAAAATCTAATTACAGGCAACCCAGAAAACCCTCTTCTGGGTATTTGCATTTGAGAAACTCTCACATGTGGGCATAAATAAACGGCCATTTCAGCATTTCTTTTTTTGTAATAGCAAAATATTGGAAGCAGCCCAAATGTTACTTAATGGGAGAACTAATAAATGCATTTCACAACATTAAACAAAAGGAATAATATACACCTATTAAAATGAGTGAATTCAGCCTATATATATCAACACAGATAAACCTTTAAGATTCAGTGCTGAGTTAGAGGCAAGTTGCAGAAAGGTGCATAGAGAATCAAACTATGTAAAATGAAATGCACACAGACAATTCTGTGTTTGTTTATTCTTTCATTTATAATAAATTTATAAATAAAATTTAGGGAAAGAAACATACAAACTTCCTATCAGCAGCTATCTCAAGGGAAGAAAAGAGAACTGAGAGGAGAAGGGGAGTGGATGTGGGGAAAAACTATACCACTAATTATTTTTTTAAGGCAAAAAAGTAGATCTATTTTGCTATTTTGCAATTATTTGCTATTTTGTTTCATTGTTGTTGTTTGTCTTTTTAGGGCCACGCCGGTGGCATATGGAGGTTCCCAGGCCAGGGGCTGAATTGGAGCTGCAGCTGCCGGCCTATACCACAGCTCACAGCAATGCCCGATCCTTAACCCACTGAGCAATGCCAAGGATCGAACCCGCAACCTCATGTTTCCTAGTCAGACTCATTTCTGCTGCACCATGACAGGAACTCCAATATAGCTTTTTTTTTGTCTTTTTAGCGCCACACCCATGGCATATGGAGGTTCCCAGGCTAGGGGCCCAATCAGAGCTATACCCGCCAGCCTACGCCACAGCCACAGCAACGCGAGATCTGAGCCGCGTCTGTGAACTACACCACAGCTCATGGCAACGCTGGGTCCTTAACTCACTGAGCAAGGCCAGGGATCGAACCTATGTCCTCGTGGATACTAGCTGGGTTTGTTAACTGCTGAGCTATGACAGGAACTCCTATAATGTTATTTTGACAAGTTTGCTGTATTAGAATCATTTGCTATATAATTATAACTATGTACATGTAGTTTCTATATTCATGGCATTTGCTATATCCTAGTTTTAAGTTGCTGAGTCAGTGGGCATAAGACTCTTCATTTTTTTTTTTCTGTTTTAAAGTTCTTTTGGTCTTTTTAGGGCCACACCATAGCATATGGATGTTCCCATGCTAGGGGTCGAATCAGAGTTGCAGCTTCTGGCCCACACCACAGCCACAGCCACGCCAGATCCAAGCTACATCTGCGACCTACACCACAGCTCATGAAATGACAAATCCTTAACCTACTGAGTGAGGCCAGGGATAGAACCCATGTCCTCATGGATACTAGTCTAGTTTGTTACCGCTGAGCCACAACCGGAACTCTGACTCTGCTTTTCTAACAAGCTACAGTGATGGGATGTTGCTGGTTCAAAGACCCAATTTTAAGAAGCAGTGTTCTAGAAAACTCTGCCCCAGGCCTCCTGAGGCTGAAGCAAGGGGCCCAGCCCAGGGGACAGGCAGCCACAGAGAATGGAGGCTGCAGACCGGAGGGTGCCTGAGGCTTTCCTGCCTATTTTAGGACAGGCTAAGAACCTGAAGTGTCCTAAAAACCCTCTTTAGCCTCTCAGCTGCCTCAAGCAAGATTTTTCCACCTTCTGTACTTTTTAATCTATTCACAGATTATCTTTTTATGCATGGGTTTGGTTTCAGTTTCTTTTATATCTTTGTAAACCTTCTTTCCATGTGCTTTAGCTTTGTGCTTCTCCCTTGATTATTCTAAAACTCTTAATCTTTCTTTGCGGAATTTTAAGCTCTAGTCTTGTTTTTTTTTTCTTTTTTGCCCTCTATGGCTTCCATTTTAAACCATCACCCTTTTGTGGCTCTACTTTCTCCTTTTATTTTCCTTGGCTTTCTTGCCTCTACCCCCTACTTTTTTTTTTTTTTTAACTGCTCTACTTTTAAGTTACTCATCTTCTTTCTAACTCTTTTGATTTAATCCTCATTGTTTTAATGCCCATCAGTTCAAAGCCCACTGAGAGCGGTGAATCCTGGGACAGCAGGACTCTGGCACCAGGTCACTTGAGTTCAACTTCTGCCTCCATTCCTGCTAGCTGTGGAGCCTTGGGCCAGTAGTTTTGGTTTTTTGGGCTTTGTTTTTTTTTAGCTTTTTGCCTTTTTTAGGACTGCACCCGTGACATATGGAGGTTCCCAGGCTAGGGGTTGAAATTGGAGCTGTAGCCGCCAGCCTATGCCACAGCCACAGTAACGCAGGATCCAAGCCGCGTCTGCAACCTACACCACAGCTCACGGCAACGCCGGATCCTTAACCCACTGAGCAAGGCCAGGAATCGAACCCGCAACCTCATGGTTCCCGCCAGATTCGTTAACCACTGAGCCACGACGGGAACTCCAGGCCAGTAGTTGAACTTCTCTGTGTCTCAGTTTCCTCACATGTAAAATAACAATTATTTACCTCATAGGCTATAGGGATAATTTAATGTATTAATACGTTAGGACAGTGCCTTGCTCAAAATAAGCACTACAGCCACGTTAGCTCATATTTTTGTTTTTTGTAATATGATATTCCGTTTCCAATTTTGTCCTCAGGGATCCCCACCTCCAGCTCCTGTGCAGTCTCCTCCCACGTTAAACAGAGTGCAAGGGGTGACCTGGATAATAAATAGAATATTGCAGAAGTGATGGTGGATGGCCCCTGCTGTTCGGCTTGTGTCATTTTGGATCATTCACCCTGGAGGAAGGCAGCTGCAATGTCCTAGAAAAATCAGGACTTATGCCAATAGCCACCTATATAAGGTCAAATGATTTTTGACACGGGGACTAAGAACAGCCTTTCAACAAATGGTTGTTGGGAACATTGGATATCCAAATGCCAAAAATAAAAAAAAGAAGAAGAAACAGAAGTTAGACCCTCACCTAACACCATACACAAAAATGAGCTCAAAAGGGATCAAAGATTTAAATTTAAGAGCTAAAACTATAAAACTCTTCATAGAACACACAGGGGGAAAGCTTCATGACACTGGATTCAGCCATGATTTATTGGATATGACACCAAAGTCACCAGCAACACACGAAAAAATAGAAAAATATGGACCTCATCAAAATTAAAAGTTTTTCTGCATCAAAGGACATAATCAGTAAAGAGAAAGGCAACTGATAGAATAGAAAAAAATGTTTGTAAATAAGGATTGATATCCATAATATATAGGGACCACATACAACGCCAAAACAAAAAATCCTGTTTGAATGGAGTTCCCATTGTGGCACAGCAGAAATGAATCTGACTAGGAACCATGAGATTGCAGGTCCAATCCCTGGCTTTGCTCAGTGGGTTAAGGATCCAGCATTGCCATAAGCTGTTGTGTGGGTTGCAGATGCAGTTCGGATCTGGCATTGCTGTGGCTGTGGTTTAGGCCAGCGGTTACAGCTCTGGTTAGACCCCTAGCCTGGGAACCTCTATATGCCACGGGTGTGTACCTAAAAAGACACACACACAAAAATGTCCTGTTTGAAAATGGGCAAAGGACTGGAATAGACAATTCTCCAAAGAAGATATACAAACAGCTATTAAGCACATGAAAAGACACTCAGTATCACTGGTCATTAGGGAAATGCAAATCAAAAGCACAATAAGATGCTACTTCATATCCATTAGGATGGCTATAATTTAAAGAAAATAACAAGTCATGGTGAGGAATTCAAATCATGGTGCATTGCTGGTAGAAATGTAAAATGGTGCAGCCACAATGAAAAATAGTATGGCAGCTCCTCAAAAAAATTAGAAGTAGAATTACTATGGGATCCAGTAATTCCACTTCTTGGCATATAACCAAAAGAACTGAACACAGGAATTTGAAGAGATATTACACCCATGTTCATAGTTGCATTATTTATGTAGAAGCAGACAAGATGGTGGAATAGAAGGACTTGAGCTCACCTCCTCTCATGAAAAGACTGGAACCTACCAAAAAATATATTCTACATTTAAAAACAAAGAAGAAGCCACAATGAGACAGGAAGGGCACTTTTCCAATATAATCAAATCCCATCTCTACCAGATGGGTGTCTCACAAACTGGAAAACAATTATATCTCAGAGGTTCTCCCACAGGAGTAAGAGTTTTGAGCCCTACATCAGGCTCCACGCCCTGGAGGCCTGGCACTGAGAGGAAGAGCCCCAGATAATTTGGCTTTAAAAGCAAGGGAGGTTTGAGTGCAGGTGCTCCACAAGACTGGCTGAAACAAAGACTCCACACTTGGAGGGCCCACACGAAGTTTCACATGCACTGGGATCCAGGGCAAAGCAGTCACTCCATAGAAGCCTGGGCCAGACCTACCTGTGGGTCTTGGAGGGTCCCCTGCGGAGGTGGGAGGCAGCTGTGGCGCACTATGGGGGCAAGGAAGATGGGGGAACCAGGGACTACTCATCAGCATGAGCTCTCCCAGAGGTCACCATTTTGGCCCAAGACTTGGTCCCACCCAACAGCCTGCAGGATCCAATGCCAGGACACCTCAGGCCAAACAACTAACAGGGTGGGAACCCAGCCCTACCCATGAGCAGACAGGCTGCCTAAAGTCATCCTGAGTCCACAGTCACCTCTAAACACATCCCTTGACATGACCCAGGTCATGTCAGAGGAACAAGACCCAGGTCCACCTGCCAATGGGCAGGCACCAGTCCCTCCCACCAGGAGGCCTGCACAAGCCCCTGGGCCAATCTCACCCACCAGGGAGTAGACATCATTAGCAAGAGGGACTACGGACCTTCAGCCTGCAGAACAGAGATCATAAACACAGAAAGTTAGGCATTCCCATCATGGCTCAGCAGCTGGTGAACCCAACTAGCATTCATGAGGATGCAGGTTCGATCCCTGGCCTTGCTCAGTGGGTTAAGGATCCAGCATTGCCATGAGTTGTGGTGCAGATCACAGATGCAGCTTGGATCCTGAGTTGCTGCAGCTGTGGTATAGGCCAGCAGCTACAGCTCCGATTGGACTCCTAGCCTGGGAACCTCCTTATGCCGTGGGTATGTCCCTAAAAAGACAAAAAGACCAAAAAGAAAAAAAAAAAAAAAAACGGATAGTTAGACCAAGTGAGGCAGCAGAGAAATATGTTCCAGAGGAAAGAATGAGGTAATAAAACCCCAGAAGAACAACAAAGTTAAACAGAGATAGGCACTCTACATGAAAAAAAATTCAGAGTAATGATAGTAAAGATGATCCAAGTTCTCAGAAAAAGACTGGAGGCACAGACTAAGAAAATATTTGACAAACAACTAGAAGATTTAAGGAACAGAGATGAACAATACAATAACTGAAATGAAAAGTACACTAGAAGGATTCGATAGCAGAATAAAAGAGGAAGAACAAATTAAGTGAGCTGGAAGGCATATTGGTGGAAATCACTGCTGTGGAACAGAATGAATAAAAAACAAGAAAAAAAATGAGGACAGTCTAAGAGAAATCTGGGACAACATTAAACACAGTAATGTTCTCATTATAGGGGGTCCCGTAAGAAGAGAGAGAGAGAAAGCATCTGAGAAAATATTTGAAGAAATAAATAGTAGCTGAAAATGTCCCTAAAATGGAAAAGGAAAATCACCCAAGTCCAGGAAGCACAGAAAGTCCCATAGAGGAAAAACCAAAGAGGAACACACTAAGATACATATTAATCAAACTGATCAAAAAAAATTTTTTCCCTTTTTAGGGCAGCACCTGCAGCATATGGAAATTCCAAGGCTAGGGGTTGAATTGGAGCTATAGCTGCCAGCCTATGCCACAGCCACAGCAATGCAGGATCTGAGTTGCGTCTGTGACCTACACCATATCTCATGCCAATGCTAGATCCTTAGCCCAGTGAGTGAGGGATTGAACCTGTGTCCTCATAGATATTCATTCGGTTTGTTACTGCTAAGCCACAATGGGAACTCCCTCGAACTGACCAAATTAAAGATGAAGAGAAAATATTAAAAGCAAAAGGCAAAAGCAACAAATAACATATAAGGGAACCCCAATAAGGTTATCAGCTGACTTTTCAGCAGAAAACCTGCAGGCCGGTGGGAGCAGTATGACATATTTAAAGTGATGAAAAGGGAAAACCTACATCCAAGAATTCTCTACCCAGAAAGGTTCTCATTCTGACTCTAAAGACAAATCAAAAACTTTATAGACAAGAAAAAGCTAAGATGATTCAGCACCACCAAATTAACTTTACAAAAAATGCTAAAGGAATTTCTCAAGGCAGAAAAGAAAAGCCCACAACTAGAAAAAAGGAAATTATGAAATGGGAAAGCTCACCAATTAAAGCAAATATACAGTAAAGTTAGGAAATCATCCATACACTAACATCAAAACCAGCAGGAGTCCTTGCTGTGGCTCAGCAGGTTACAAAACCAACTAGTATCAATGAGGATGTGGGTTTGATCCCTGGCCTTGCTCAGTGGGTTAAGGATCTGGTGTTGCCATGAGCTGTTGTGTAGGTCACAGATGCAGCTCAAATCTGGCATCGCTATGGCTGTGGTATAGACTGGCAGCTGCAGCTCTAATTCGATCCCTAGCCAGTGAACCTCCTTATGCCGTAGGTGTGGCCCTAAAAAGAAAAAGAAAAAGAAAAGGAAATAGCAATCATGAAGAGAGTACAAAAAGAAGATATTGGAAACACATTTGCAATTAAAAGACTAGCGACTTAAAATCATCTTGTAGGTAAATAAATTGCTATATCAAGATGCAGAAACAAGGCAAGTGTCCATGGATGAATAAATAAATAAACAAAATATGGGGATATATCTTGACAAAACCTTCCTTGCAAAAGACACATGCACCCAATGTTCATTGCACCTCTATTCACAACAGCCAAGACATGGAAACAACTTAAATGTCCATCAACAGATGACTGGATTAAGAAGATGTGGTATATATACACAATGGAATACTACTCAGCCCTAAAAAAGAACAAAATAATGTCATTTGCAGCAACATGGATGGAACTAGAGACTCTCATACTAAATGAAGTCAGAAATAGAAAGACAAATATCATACGATATCTCTTATATCTAGAATCTAATATATAGCAAAAATAAAGCTTTCCACAGAAAAGAAAATCATAGACATGGAGAACAGACTTGTGGTTGCCAAGGGGGAGGGGGAGGGAGTGGGATCGACTGGGAATTTGGGGTTAATAGATGCAAACTATTGCCTTTGGAATCGATAAGTAAGGAAATCCTGCTGTGCAGCACTTGGAATTATATCTAGTCACTTATGATGGAGCATGATAATGTGAGAAAAAGGAATGTATATGTGTCTGTGTGACTGGGTCACCTTGCTGTACAGCAGGAAATTGACAGGACACTGTAAACCAGCTATAATGGAAAAAAATAAAAATCATTAAATATAAAAATAAAATAAAGAACAAAATATGGTATATATGTATACAACAGAATTTTTTTGTGTGTCTTTTTAGGGACACACCTGTGGCATATGGAAGTTCCAGGCTAAGGGTCAAATTTCAGCTGTAGCTGCCAGCCTATACCTCAGTCACAGCAGCACCAGATCTGAGACATATCTGCAACCTATACCACAGCTCATGGCAATGCCAGATCCTTAACCCACCGAGCGAGGCCAGGGGTCTAACCATGTCCTCATGGATACTAGTTGGGTTCGTTACCATTGAGTCAAGATGGGAACTCCCTACAATGGAATATTATTCAGCCTTAAAAAGCAAGATAATTCTGGCACATGCTACAGCACTGATACATCTTGAGGGCATTATGCTAAATGAAATAAACCAATCACAAAAAGATACTGTATATTTCCACTTATTAGCAGTACCAACAGCAGTCAAATTCACCAAAGAGAAAGTAGAATGGTGGTTGTCAGGAGCTAAGGGGAGGAGGGAATAGGGAGATGCTAAATGAGTAGAGACTTTCTGTTTTGCAAAATGAAAGGGTTTTGGAGATCAGATACCAAATAATGTGAGTGCATTTAATACTAATAAACTATGCACATTAAAATGGTTAAGATGATAAATTTCATGTTATGAGCATTTTTCCATGATTAACAGTTTTTTTAAAAAAACCTGAAATAATCAGCCCTAGAGAAAGCATATAATGTACTGTAAATTGATTTTTGCTGAATTATGTGAAAAGAGACATTAAATATATTCCTCTTCAATTACAAATCAGTTATTCAGATATAACTTATTAAACAATCCTTCCCTGTTCTTTTAGGTGATTTTGTTGAATATGCTATTCCTTTCAAATCTTCAACTTTTTTTATTCTTCTCTGAATCTGTGATACTTTTCCAGTTTCCCAAAGTTCTTCAAATTCTTTAATTCCTAAAATCTTGGATATAATCACCTTTTTTTTTTTTTTGGTCTTTTTAGGGCTGGAAGTTCCCAGGCTAGGGGTGGAATCGGATCTGTAGCTGCTTGCCACAACCACAGCCACAGCAATGCGGGATCTGAGCCATGTCTGCCACCTACACAGCAGTTCACAGCAACACCAGATCCTTAACCCACTGGCAAGGCCAGGGATCGAACCTGTATCCTCATAGGTACTAGTGGGGTTCATTACCCCTGAGCCACAATGGGAACTCCTGGATATGATAACTTCTAATGATACACTTCCTAGACACTTGTCCATTGCTTCCATCTTTCCAAATAATTCATTTTTTTAAAGTTTGTTCAGAGTTCCCTTGTGGCCTAGTGGCTAAGAACTTGGATTGTCACTGATATGGATCTGGTTACCTCTGTGTCTTGGGTTTGATCCCTGGCTTGGGAACCTTTGCATGCTGTGGGTACAGTCAAAATTAAATTAAATTACAATTTTTAAAAAGTTTATTTTATAAAAGTTCATGAGTTTTTTTGTTTTGTTTTTGCCTTTTCTAGGGCCACACCCACAGTATATGGAGGTTCCCAGGCTAGGGGTCTGTAGGTTGTAGCTGCTGGCCAACACCACAGCCACAGCAACACGGGATCAGAACCACGTCTGCAACCTACACCACAGCTCACAGCAACGCTGGATCCTTAACCCACTGAGAGAGGCCAGGGATTGAACCTGCAACCACATGGTTCCAAGTCGGATTCCTTAACCTCTGAGCCATGAGGGGAACTCCGAAAGTTCATGAGCTATTTTTTATTTTTATTTATTTTTTAAATTTATTTTTATTTTTTGGCTTTTGTCCTTTTAGGGCTCACAAGTGGCATATGGAGGTTTCCAGGCTAGGGGTCTAATCGAAGCTGTAGCTGCCGGCCTACTCCAGAGTCACAGCAACGCCAGATCCAGGTTGCTTCTGCAAACTACACTACAGCTCACGGCAACACAGGATCCATAACCAAGCGAGGCCAGGGATCAAACCCTCAAAGTCATGGTTCCTAGTTGGATTCGTTTCTGCTGCGCCACGACGGGAACTCCTGATGATTTATTTTTTAATAAGAAGTTTCTGTGGCTCCAACAAAGTCACTACACTTAATTCAGGTTACAAGGGTGCGGTAAATGATAACAAGTAATCTAGAAGACCTTGTGTTGTATCACTCCTGACAGAATCCCTAAAACGTCATGATGCTATCATAATAAATATTATTCCACAGTGGCAAAGTTTGATCCTGCTTTAAAAATTCCCTGGTGGTGTCATGGGTTAAGGATCTGGTGGTGTCACTTCTGTGGTGTGAGTTTGATCTGCGGCCTGTGAATTTTTGTGCTGTGGGCACAGGCCAAAAAAATTAACATATAAATGAACAGTATATTTAGTGTTCTAATTTATTAATGTTTTTAATGGATTGATTTCTTTTGTTTTCCCTAATTTTACTTCATTGCTATTATCTTAAGGTCTTGAGTTACATTAGTTAATTTATTTTCATTTTACCTTATTAAATTTGAAAACTTAGTAAGACATGAATTTTCCCCTGAATAAAGCTCTGGCCCTATTGCATAAATTTTGATGTATAATTTTCTCATTTTTATTTTCTAAAGAGCTGTGGTTTTGATTTTTTCTTTTTCTTTTTTCTTTTTGCCTTATCTAGAGCCGCACCCGCCGCACCCACAGCATATGGAGGTTCCCAGGCTAGGGGTCTAACAGGAGCTGTAGCTGCCGGCCTTCGCCAGAGCCACAGCAACGCGGGATCCGAGCCGCATCTGCAACCTTCACCACAGCTCACGGCAACGCCAGATCCTTAACCCACTGAGCAAGGCCAGGAATTGAACCCGCAACCTCATAGTTCCTAGTCAGATTCGTTAACGACTGAGCCACGACGGGAACTCCATCTTTCTTCTTTTTCTTAAATATTATTTAGAAGGATTTTTTTTACAATGAATTTTATTTCAATTATAGGTGTACAAAGATCATCACAAGTCAATTTGATAGATTTTGTGTCCCAAACCCACAGTGCATCCCCCCACCCCCCAGATAGTCTTGTTTGAAAAACTAAGGTTTTCCAAGGTCTGTGAGTCATTGTCTGTTCTGCAAAGAAGTTCATTGTGTCTTTTAGTTTCCACATGTAAGCGGTAGCATTGGGTGTTGCTGTCTAATTGTCTGACTAGTTTCACTTTGCATGATAATTTCTAGGTCCATCCATGTTGCTATAAATGTTGGTAATTCGTTCCTTTTAATGGCTGAGTAACATTCCATTGTGTGTATGTACCGTATCTTCCCTATCCACTCCTCTGTCGATGGGCATTTAGGTTGTTTCCATGACCTGGCTATTGCATAGAGTGCTGTAATGAACACTGGAGTGCATGTGTCTTTTCGAGTCATGGTTTCCTCTGGATAGATGCCCAGGAGTGGGATTGCTGGATCAAATGGTAATTCTATTTTGAGTTTCCTGAGGAATCTCCATACTGTTTTCCACAGTGGTTGCACCAATTTGCGTTCCCACCAGCAGTGTAATAGGGATCCTTTTTCTCCACACCCTCTCTAGCACTTATTGTTTGTAGACTTTTTGATGATAGCCATTCTGGCTGGTGTAAGGTGTTACCTCAGAGTGGTTTTGATTTGCATTTCTCTACTGAGGAGCGATGTTGAACACCTTTTCATGTGTTTATTTTCCATCTGCATGTCTTCTTTGGAGAACTGTCTGCCTAGATCCTCTGCCCATTTTTTGATGGGGTTGTTTGTTTCTTTTGGTATTGAGCTGTAGGAGGTGTTTGTAAATTTTGGAGATTAATCCCTTGTCAGTTGATTCATTTGCAACTATTTTCTCCCTAGAAGGATGGTTTTTTAAATTTTTCCAAGAAGCTAATTTTTTTTTGTCTTGTCTTGTCTTTTTGCCATTTTAGGGCTGCACCTACAGGAAGTGGAGGTTCCCAGGCTAGGGGTCTAATCGGAGCTGTAGCCACTGGCCTGTGCCGCAGCC
Organism: Catagonus wagneri; assembly: GCA_004024745.2. Taxonomy (NCBI): domain Eukaryota; kingdom Metazoa; phylum Chordata; class Mammalia; order Artiodactyla; family Tayassuidae; genus Catagonus; species Catagonus wagneri. The sequence goes on from PVHT021183554.1 coordinate 764,827, forward strand.
ACAGCAACGCAGGATCCGAGCCGCATCTGCAACCTACACCACAGCTCATGGCAACGCCGGATCGTTAACCCACTGAGCAAGGGCAGGGATCTAACCTGCAACCTCATGGTTCCTAGTCGGATTCGTTAACCACTGCGCCACGACGGGAACTCCTAATTTTTGTTTTTTAATTTACTTTTTTTAACCTACAGCTTTTATTGAATTTTGTCACAGAAAGTAGCCTGGATGTTTTATGCTTTTGCAAACATATTGTGTTTTTTTGGCTTTAGTTTTGTTTTTTGTAGTCTTGTAAATAGTAAATGTTTCCATTATCTCTTGGATACCAAATATATGGCATATTTTATGTTTTAGAAAATAGGTTTTGATTTTTAATTAACAATTCATTTTTGGAGTTCCTGCCGTGGCACATTTGGTTAAGCATCTGACTGCAATGTCTCAGGTTGCTGCAGAAGTGAGGGTTTGATCCCTCGTCTGGCACAGTGGATTAAAAAATCTGGCATTGCCACAGCTGCAGTGTAGTTTGCAGCTGTGGCTCGAATTCAGTCCCTGGCCTGGGAACTACCGTATACTGGAACTGTGGCCATAAAATCAAAAAATAAATTAAGAAAATATTTTTGTTAATTTTATTATTCATATATTTTATAGCGTTATTACCTGTCCTCCTTGATAGGTTAATACTGAGAAGAAATTAAATCTCTATAATAATCTTATTTGCTTTCCATTTTTGTTTCAAAAAAAATTTTTTTTGTCTTTCGTCCTTTTAGGGCCACACTTGCGGCATATGGAGGTTCCCAGGCTAGGGATCTAGTTGGAACTAGAGCTGCTGGCCTACACCACAGTCACAGCAAAGCCAGATCAGAGCCACTTCTGCAACCTACGCCACAGCTCACGGCAACGCCGGATCCTTAACCCACTGAGCGAGGCCAGGGATCGAACCCACAACCTCATGGTGCCTAGTTGGATTCGTTTCCGCTGAGCCAAGACGGGAACCCTTATTTCAAATATTTTATGGTACAACCACTATGGAAAACAGTATGGAGGTACCTTAGAAAACTATACATAGAACTACCATATGACCCAGCAATCCCACTCTTGGGCATATACCCGGCCAAAACTTTCCTTGAAAAAGACCCCTGCACACGCATGGTCATTACAGCACTATTCACAATAGCCAAGACATGGAAACAACCCAAATGCCCAACGACAGATGATTGGATTAGGAAGATGTGGTACTTATACACAATGGAATACTACTCTGCCATAAAAAAGAATAAAATAATATCATTTGCAGCAACATGGATGGAATTAGAGACCCTCATACTGAGTGAAGTAAGTCAGAAGGAGAAAGACAGATACCATATGATATCACTAATAACTGGAATCTAACATAGTGCACAGATGAATCTTTATGCAGAAAAGAAAGTCAAGGACTTGGAGAATAGACTTGTGGTTGCCAAAAGGGTGGGGGAGGGAGTGGGATGGTAGGGGGTCTGGGGTTAATAGCTGTAGATTGTTGCCTCTGGGCTAGAAAAGCAAGAAGATACCAGTGTATAGCACTGGGAACTATGTCTAACCACTTGTGATGTGTAACCCCGTCACCACGCTGTACAGCTGGGTACAATGTAAAGAAATAAATAAAATTAATTAATTAATTAATTAAAAAATATATATTTTAATGTAGAGAAGAAAAATTGTGTTTTACTACCTTGCTTTCTTTTGTTGGTATTTTTCTGATAGAATTTTTTACTTTTCTTCCATTTTACAACTTTTGGTTACTCCACATAGATGTGGCTTGTAAACCAGCATATGCTATGGATTTGTGTCCTAATCTGCAAACCACTGTTTTTTAATAATATAATCAGCTTATATTATTATTAAGTTCATCTTATTTATTCATTTAGTTTTTTTCTTATGGTTTTTCATTTTCTACCTTTTGCTATATGGATTGTATTTTCTACTCTTTAAGAACTTCCAGGAGTTCCCTTCGTGGTGCAGCGGAAACGAATCTGACTAGGAACCGTGAGGTTGCGGGTTCTATCCCTGGCCTTGCTCAGTGGGTTAAGGATCCGGCGTTGCCGTGAGCTGTGGTGTAGGTTGCAGATGCGGCTCGGATCCCACGTTGCTGTGGCTGTGGCGAAGGCCGGCGGCTACAGCTCCTGTTAGACCCCTAGCCTGGGAACCTCCATATGCCGCGGGTGCAGCGGGTGCGGCTCTAGATAAGGTAAAAAGACAAAAAAAAAAAGAACTTCCAATATTATAGAAAGTATGTATCCTATTGGTGCCTGGCTTCACATTTTTCAAAAGCTTTCTTTATTTTGCACAGCAAAGGAAACTATCGGCAAAACATAAAGAAATCCTACTGAATGGGAGAAGATATTTGCAAATGATGTGACTGGTAAGGAGTTAATATCCAGAATCTACAAGCAGCTTAGACAACTCAACATCAGAAAAACAAGCAATCCAATTAAAAAATGGGCAGAAGACCCGAACAGATATTTTTCCAAAGACATACAGATGGCCAACAGGCACATGAAAACATGTTCAATATCATTAATCATCAGAGAAATGCAAACTATAACCACAATGTGGAGTTCCCTGGTGGCTGAGCAGGTTGGGGATCTGGTGTCACTGCTGCGGCTTGCATTGCTGCTGCGGCTTGGGTTTGATCCCTGGCCTGGGAAATTTCACATTCTAGGGCATGGCCAAAAAAACAAACAAACAAAAAAAAAACACAATGAGACATACCCTCTCACCCGTCAGAACAGCTATCCTCAAAGAAACACAAATAGGAATTCCTGTCATGGTTCAGCGGAAACGAGTCTGACTAGCATCCACGAGGATGCAGGTTTGATCCCTGGCCTCGCTCAGTGGGTTAAGGATCTGGCATTGCCATGAGGTGTGGTGTAGCTCACAGATGCAGCTCAGATCTGATGTTGCGTGGCTGTGGTGTAGGCTAGCAGCTAGAGTTCCAATCTGACCCCTTGTCTGAGGACCTCCATATACTGTGGGGGTGACCCTGAAAAAAAACCCCTACAAATAGGAGTTCCCTGGTGGCCTAGCAGTTAGGGATCTGGCATTGTCAATACTATGGCTTGGGTTACTGCTGTAGCACATGTCTGACCTCTAACCTGGGAGCTTCTGCATGCTGTGGGTGTGCCCCCCCCCAAAAAAGCCCCACAAATTACAGATGTCAGCAAGGTTGTGGAGAAAAGGGAACCCTTATAAACTGTTGATGGGAATATAATTTGGTAGAGCCACTGTGGAAATCAGTAAGGAAGTTCCTCAAAACTCTGAAATTAGAACTATCATATGACCCAGCAATTCCACTTCTGGGTATTTACCCCCGCCAAACATGAAAACACTGACTTGAACAGATGCAACACCCCAATGTTCATAGCAGCATTATTTACAATTGCCAAGAAATGGAAGCAACTTAAGTGTCCACCAATTGATGAATGGCTAAAGAAGATGTGATATATATATATGCTACATATATATATGGAATAATACTCAGCCATGAAAAAGAATGAAATTTTGCCATTTGCAATGACATGGATGGATGTGGAGAGTATTACACTTATTTAGTGAAATGTCAGACAAAGACAAATACTGTATGGTATTACTTATATGTGGAATCTAAAAAATAAAACAAACTAGTGAGTATAACAAAAAAGAAACAGATTCACAGATATAGAGAACAAACAAAAGGTTACCTGTGGGGAGAAGGTAGAGGGGAGGAGAAGATTGGAGAAGGTAGTTAAGACACACAAAGTACTATTTATAAAATAAATAAGAGTATATGCAGCATAACACAAAGAGCAGGGCCACTATTTTATAATAATTCTAAATGGAATATAACCTTTAAAAATTGTGACTATGTTGTACACCTGAAACCTATATAATATTGTCCATCAATTATACCTCTGTAAAAAAATAAAGAAAATATGCTGTGGAGAAAATACATTCTTTAATCTATGATCCTCCATCAAAGTTAACAGTGATACTGTTTAAGTAAAATTTACATTGTAATCCAATAATAATGTTTTTGATCACCATTATTATTACTAAATTATTACTTTTTATATTGTATGTATTCTTTCATTTTTTTTGCATCGGCATCTGGTATTGAAATCAGCTCTACCATAATTATAAAGACGTTTGATTTGTCCTCTGTGTATACCATCCCCCTTTCTAAGCCATGACTTCTCCATTCCTAACACTTTATTTTTGCTTTCTCTTTCACCCAGGTGGTGTGTATCTTTAAAATATTCTCCAACGGATGTTAAATATACAATTTGACTATATAAAATAAGTAAATTGTATATTATTTTGGAGTTCACAATAGGCTATCAATTTTTTTTTCTTTTTTTTTTGTCTTTTTGACTTACCTAGGGCCGCACCCCGCGGCATATGGAGTTTCCCAGGCTAGGGGTCTAACAGGAGCTGTAGCCACTGGCCTTCACCACAGCCACAGCAACGCGGGAGCCGAGCCGCGTCTGCAACCTACACCACAGCTCATGGCAACGCTGGATCCTTAACCCACTGAGCAAAGCCAGGATTGAACTCCCAACCTCATGGTTCCTAGTCGTATTTGTTAACCACTGAGCCACGACGGGAACTCCTGTATGAAGAATTATATCATCAACTATATTTCAATTATTTAACTTATTTTTTTTGGCCACGCCCATGGCATGCAGAAGTTCCCAGGCCAGGAACCCAACCCACTCCACAGCAGTGACAACAACATGGGATCCTTAACCACTAGGCCATTGGGGAGTTCCCAGATTCACTGATTTTTAAAACAGAATTTCTCAGTCAGTCTCCTTCCGGTTCTTGTTCCCCATTTTCCCAGTATAATCTCCCCCAACAACCATTAAATTGCAGTTTATAGTTTCCTGTATTTCCCTTCACTACTTTATGAATAAACAAGCCAATATTATTTTCCCACCATTTAAACCCCTAATGTAGCATAGCACAGTACCGATCTGCAATTTCCCTTCTCTCATGCAGCAGTTTATCTTGGCGGTCTTTCCATATCACTGCTGAAAAAAACTTCTATGTTCTTCTAAAAAAATAACTACAGAGCAACGACAAAAAATAACTGCATAACATTTCATTACATGTTAGGTATGGTATATTTTTGACTTCTTGCATTTTGAAGAAACTGCATCTTTTTCCTCTACACACATAAAATCCTTGGTTTATTTCCCCCCATAAAACCTTGTAGATGGTGCTATTAAGGCCAGGTTGATACTTGTTTCTTTGTTAATACCTGTGTCTTTTCTACCAGGATCCCATCTTTTTCCTCAAATATTTTTGTTGATTTTTATCCAGAAGATAGTAACTCTTCCATCTGCAAATTTTTTACTTCAGGATAATTTTATTCTCATATAATTTCAGTTATCAGGTCTAATCCACTGGTTCTGCTCTCCTTCTAAGAAACACTAATTGTCAAGAGGTCCCATCATGGCTCAGTGGTTAACGAATCCAACTAGGAACCATGAGGTTGCGGGTTCAATCCCTGGCCTTGCTCAGTGGGTTAAGGATCCGGCGTTGCCGTGAGCTGTGGTGTAGGTTGCAGACGCGGCTCGGATCCCGCGTTGCTGTGGCTGTGGCGAAGGCCGGCAGCAACAGCTCCTGTTAGACCCCTAGCCTGGGAACCTCCATATGCCGCGGGTGCGGCCCTAGATAAGGCAAAAAGACCAAAAAAAAATAAAAAAATAAATGTCCTTTGGGTGCAAAGGAGATGGTGAAATGTATTTAAGGCCACCTGCAACAAAACTGGGATTATATCAGGACAGGAAAAGAGAGCATTGATACTTCCATTGTGTCTCTGGCACAGATGTATGTCCTCTGTAACCCTTTGTATCTATCATCTTCTCTGGTCTTTTTCCTACATTCGAGGTCAACTTTTTTCTTTTTCAGTTGCACCCGTGGCGTATGGAAGTTCCCGGGCCAGGGACTGAATCTAAGCTGCATCTGAGAACCATGGCAATGCCAGGTCCTTAACCCATGCCAGGCAAGGGATAGAACCGGCCACTCCACAGAGACAAGCCAGATCATTAACCCACTGAGCCATAGCAGGAATTCCTCAAGGTCAACTTTCAAAGGTCATTCTCCAAAATGGATTTTAATTTTGTTCCCAGATTTTAGTTTTCTTGCAATATTTTCTGACCCATCCATTTTTTCCCTTCCAACTTATTCTAGTGTCTTTTTGTCTCAGCCATTTCTCTCTCTGCAACTTTTTGATTGCTTTTTGGAGAAAACAGAATTTCTCTTTGTCTACTGAGCGTGTTATAAAAGATGCTTTTGGGAATGCCTGCTCAACCCATTTCCTTTCCCTCTTCTCTAGGAATAGGCCCTCTGGCCTTGGCAGAAGATCTAAATTCTATGTGCCCTGCATCCTCAGCTCTAGCAAGCTGGGCCAGGGGCAGCCAGTTGACTCATACTGGCAGATTAGATTATCTCCCATGGGAATATGAAACTGGAGTTTAAAGGCAGTGTTTAATCTGGTTGGAAATGAGAGATTTTATTTGGGGAGCTTGAGGTGGCCATCCAGTTTTATGCTGATAGCTGTTTAATAGATAAATGTGGGTGCATATATTAATAATTACATTTATTACAAATCATACAGGTATAAAGGGTATGCGGCATACAATTTATGGATATTAAAATATACAACACTGTTTATTAAAACACTTATCCCATCGATTCCAACAGAAAGTGTTTACTCTTGTATTTGTAGCAAAACTATAGTTGCAATGGATGAATGAGTATAGCGCCAAAATGGATGTTATGAACATAAACTTTCATTTATATCACCAAAGAAGACAAAAATAAAACAACAAAAACGTATTTCAAAATTTTACAAAAAAACTTTTAGTCAATGATATGAAGACCTCTTTGCTGAAAAAAGTAATGGTTTTTGAACACTGAAAGAATATTTCCTCAAATTTTTGTGCTATTCCCACCACAAAGGCCACAGATATGGCACATTTTAAAGTCTACTTTGCATTATTAACATGTTGCCATTGTTATTATTTTTGCTTTTGTGGCATATGGAAGTTCCCAGGCTAGGGGTCTAATTGGAACTGCAGCTGCCGGCCTACACCACAGAAACACGGGATCCAAGCCAAATCTGCACTCTATGCCTTAGCTTGTGGCAATGCCAGCTCCTTAACCCACTGAGCTAGGCCAGTGATCGAACCCACATCCTCGTGGATACTAGTGGGTAACCTACTGAGCCCCAACAGGGCACCACCATTACTTTCGTAATTTTTGACAATCAACAAAACAGTAAATCAGAGTTCCCCTCCTGGCTTAGCAGTAATGAATCTGACTAGTATCCATGAGAACACAGGTTCGACCACTGGCCTTGCTCAGTGGGTTAAGGATCTGGTAATGCCGTGAGCTGTGGTATAGGTTGCAGATGCGGCTCGGATCTGGCATTGCTGTGGCTGTGGTATATATAGGGCGGCAGCTACAGCTCCAATTTGACCCCTAACCTGGGAACCTCCATATGCCACAGGTGCAGCCCTAAAAAGACAAAAATAAATAAATAAGTAAAGCCTTTATTATAATGTTTGCCAATTTCCGTGGTGTAAATATTCCCACCCTGGCCAATTTCGAGCTACAGACAAGAAGGTAAATAATGCAGAGTTGGAAAGAGATGTCCAATGCTATATACCTTATATACTATTTCCAACACATATATAAAATAGGCACACATAGCTTCCTCCAGAGCATGGAAAATAGAAAATGTAGTTAAATACATAATTAGGAATTGATGAGTCTAGAGTATTTATTACATTTGCTTTGAATAAAATGTATCAATCTTTAATTTATACAATTTAATATTTAATAAGGTGTGTGTTTAGCAGCTGGCCTACAAAATTCCTCAAAATAACAATTGGCTTTTTACCTTTGCTTTCATAGAACTGCTGAGTTAAAAAACTGGGAGTCATCATCTCAGATTTCTCCTTGGAATTAGAACAGAGGTGCATGCTATGTGAATGCACAGTCCACATCTCCGGAACTGTGGACTAGGTTCATTTGGCAATAACCACCAGGCCAACAGACATGAACATGTCTCCAAATAAAGTTGATATACTCGTCTAAGCCTATTACTAAAATCTTATCTTTTTTTAGTTAGCAGATTATATTTCACCAGTTTGGGGGCTTTGGTCAGGCTTTTTTTTCATTGTTTGCCAATTTTTTTTTTCTTTATTAAAGTATAGATGATTTGGAGTTCCCATGGTGGTGCAGCAGAAATAAACCTCACTAGTGACCATGAGGTTTCAGGCTGGATCCCTGGCCCTGCTTAGTGGGTTAAGGATCCAACGTTGCCGTGGACTGTGGTGTGGGTCACAGACAAGGCTTGGATCCTGTATTGCTGTGGCTGTGGTGTAGGCCGGTAACTGTAGCTCTGATTCAACCCCTAGCCTGGGAACCTCCATATGCCGTGGGTGCTGCTCTAAAAAAAAATTTTTTTTAAATAAATAAAAAATAAACTATAGTTGATTTACAAAAAAAAAAAAAAAAAAA
>PVHT021183554.1:789258-801295 GCA_004024745.2 Catagonus wagneri
TTTTTTTTTTTTAAATGGCTGCACTTGCAGCATATGGAAGTTCCCAGGCTAGGGGTCAAATTGGAGCAGCAGCCGCTGATCTCTGCCACAGCCACAGCAACACCGGATCTGAGCCACATCTGCGACCTACTCCATAACTTGAGGCAACACCGGATCCTTAACCCACTGAGTGAGGCCAGGGATCGAACCCACCTCCTCACGGACACTATGTTGGGGTCTTAACCCACTGAGCCACAACAGGAACTCCAATCTTACCCAATTAAAAACATAAAAATGTATCTTGGAATGTATACCATCTAGAACATAACAGACATCCATTTTCATGCTTGCTTAACATTTTTAGTTGTGAATAACATTTTTTCCTGTACTATCTTGAATAATCCATCATTTTTAACCTAGGAAGCTGGGGGCCAAAGACGTCATTATTCATGGCTCAATCCTCCATCCATGACAAACATGACTAATCGATCATCGCACTCTCCCACCGAGCACAAATGTAGCCTTAGAATACTTCTCAGAGTTCTCGTTGTGGCTCAGGGGAAACAAATCTGACTAGCATCCACTAGGATGCGGTTTCGATCCCTGGCCTCACTCAGGTTAAGGATCTGGCGTTAGCTTGAGCTGTGGTGTAGGTCACAGATACGGCTCAGATCCCTAGTTGCGGTGGCTGTGGGTGTAGTCCAGCAGCTGCAGCTCTGATTCCTGAGACCCCTATCCTGGCAACTTACCTGTGCTGTAGTAATGGCCCTAAGAAGCCAAAAAAAAAAAAAAATCTTTCTCAGTGTGGTGCCCTAATACTTTACTACTCAGTATGTAGTCTCAGGGCTGGCAGCATCGGCATCACCTAGGAGCTTGATGGAAATGCATAATGTCAGACCCTATTCCAAATTTATTGAATTGGATCCTGCCTTTAAGCAACATTCGCAGGTGTTTCACCTGCACAAGGAACCTGAGAAGTGCTGGCTTAGGCAGCCTGTGTGTCCTCTCTGTTTCCAGCGGCACCCTGCAAGGCTCTGTCCTTGGTCCTGTCCTTCCCAAGGGCTCATCTGAGAACACAGGTGGCAGGCTGATCCGATGTGCCCACAGTTAGAATACCAGAGAGGCAGCAGGCACAGTGGATTGTAGACTCAGGATACAAGTACCCTGTGGGTGGAGTGAAGTACTGGCTCTAACCATTGGACTAGACAAAGTTTGACCAAGGCCAAAGACTTTTCAGGAGCACATCTGTAAATAGCAAGGGCATGCAGCATCTGTTATGTGTCCCACTGCAGGGCTGCATTCCAGATTAGTTTGGGCCACCCAACCATGCTCTCTCCAACTCTGATAAAGTCAGTTAATGTACTAGAAAATACAGAGGCTCTGAGGTATCCAGAGTAGTCTGTTCTCTTTGTTTAATTCAGCAATCCCCAAACAACTCTCTGATATCATCCTCTTTTTTCTTTTTCTTTTATCTTTTTTTTTTGGTCTTCTTAGGGCCGATCCCTCTGCATAAGGAGGTTCTCAGGCTAAGGGCTGCATAGGAGCTGTAGATGCCAGTCTACGCCAGAGCCACAGCAATGTGAGATCCGAGCCGTGTCTGCAACCTACACCACAGCTCACGGCAACGCCGGATCCTTAACCCACTGAGCAAGGCCAGGGATCGAACCCGCAACCTCATGGTTCCTAGTCAGATTCGTTAACCACTGAGCCACGAAGGGAACTCCACTGATATCACGTATTAATATCTACAGGGCTGGTGTTCAGGGCCATGAAAAAGACAAAGCTGCCTTTGAAACACGTGAAGAAAAGTGCAGTTTTCAGGGCAAATGAGAGGAGGCCTCAGCTCCCTGCAGTCTGATGAGTATTTTGTCGATTTCCTGGGGATTCAAACATCTCCAGAGACAAACTGAAGAACCGTGGGAGCAGGCCACAGGTCCTAATGTGAACGACTGAGTTACAGCAGATTTTCCTCTCGTCTCAACACACGGTGACAGGGATGAAATGGGGGTGGGGCGGGGTGGGGGCAGAAGGTTGGGGCAGTTGAATAGCTTAGGGTGGAGGAGGGTCCCGGGGCAGACACACCCCGTCCCTCTGCGGGCCTGCCCTGTTACTGCTGGCACACGTTCACCGGAGCGTCCCGTGAAAGAGGAACTAAACTTTCTTTGAGGGGGGGTCAGAGAGCACACTTGCGACAGGTGCATGAGAGTTACAGAAAAGTGAAAAGTCATATGAGCTGTCTTCTCTGGCCTCCATGCAATAGAATCAAAAATAATAATAATAATAATAATAAGAGTTCCTGTCGTGGCGCAGCGGTTAATGAATCTCATGAGGAACCATGAGGTTGCGGGTTCGATCCCTGGCCTTGCTCAGTGGGTTAAGGATCCGGCGTTGCCGTGAGCTGTGGTGTAGGTCACAGACGGGCTCGGATCTGCCATTGCTGTGGCTGTGGTGTAGGCCGGCAGCTGTAGCTGCAGTTTGGCCCCTAGCCTGGGAATCTCTATATGCTGTGGGTGTGGCCCTAAAAAGCAAAAAATTAAATAAATAATAAATAATAAAAATTTAGCCAAAGTTTTGTTAACTTGGAAATCTTTAGAAAAGCTTTTAATTATTATTATTATTATTTTTTTTTTTGTCTTTTTGCCTTGTCTAGGGCCGCACCCGCGGCATACGGAGGTTCCCAGGCTACGGGTCTAACAGGAGCTGTAGCTGCCCGCCACAGCAACGCGGGATCCGAGCCGCGTCTGCAACATACACCAAAGCTCACAGCAACGCCGGATCCTTAACCCACTGAGCAAGGCCAGGGATCAAACCCTCAACCTCATGTTTCCTAGTCGGATTCGTTAATCACTGAGCCACGACGGGAATTCCAAATTTTTTTTTTTTTTTTTTTGGCTGCACCTGCGATATGCAGAAGGTCCCAGGCCAGGGGTCTAACCCACACCACGACAGTGACCAGAGCCACAGCAATAACAGCACTGGATCCTTAACCTACTAGGACACCAGGGAACCCATTTGAAAAACTCTCTAAATGTTCCGTTTCCAAAAGAAATTTTCTTTTAAAATTTTTATAAACAACTATTTGTGTCTATTCAGAAACAAACAATAGAGGAGTTCCTGTCACGGCTCAGCAGAAACGAATCTGCCTAGTATCCATGAGGATGCAGGTTCAATCCCTGGCCTTTCTCAGTGGCTTAAGGATCTGCCGTCGCCATGAGCTGTGGTGTAGGTGGCAGACATGCCTTGGATCTGATGTTGCTGTGGCTGTGGTGTAGGCCAGTGGGGCTACAGCTCTGATTTGATCCCTAGCCTAGGAAACTCCATATGCCACGGGTGCAGCCCTAAAAGAAAAGTAAATAAATAAATAAATAGCTACGACTCAGCATCTTGGAGTGTGGTCAAAGCTGTAGTCAGGAAAATGCATGCCCACAGATGCACTGATGATAAAACCAAAAAGATTGGATTTATTTGTTTATTTTTTGTCTTTTGAAGGCCACCCCCTTGGCATATGGAAGTTCCCAGGCTAGGGGTAGAATCAGAGCTGTAGCCACTGGCCTATACCACCGCCATAACTACGTAGGATCCGAGCCACTTCTGCAACCCACACCACAGCTCACAGCATCACCGGATCCTTAATCCACTGAGCAAGGCCAGGGATCAGACACAAATGATACCATTTGGACTGTTAACCACTGAGCCATGGTCGGAACAGCATTAGCAGAAATCACTAAAGATAAAAATAGAAATACATGGAGTTCCCGTCGTGGCTCAGTGGTTAACGAATCCGACTAGGAACTATGAGATTGCGGGTTCGATCCCTGGCCTTGCTCAGTGGGTTAAGGATCCAGCGTTGCCGTGAGCTGTGGTGTAGATCACAGACGCGGCTCGGATCCTGCGTTGCTGTGGCTGCATGCCAGTGGCTACAGCTCTGATTGGACCTCCGATTAGCCTGGGAACCTCCATATGCCATGGGTGTGGCCCTAAAATGACAAAAGGCAAAAAAAAAAAAAAAATAGAAATACAAAAAATGAAAACAAATAGAACCCTCAAATAAAACCACTTGCTAATTAGTTGAAGGAAAACCAATAAAACAGACTTTTTTGAGAAGTGTTATCAAAGAAAAATATGGAAAACAGATGGAGTTTCTGTCATGGTGCAGCGGAAATGAATCTGACTAGGAACCATGAGGTTGCGGGTTCAATCCCTGGCCTTGCTCAGTGGGTTAACAATCCAGCATTGCCACGAGCTGTGGTGTAGTTCGCAGACACGGCTCAGATCTGGCATTGCTGTGGCTCTGGCAGAGGCTGGCAGCGGTAACTCCGATTAGACCCCTAACCTGAGAATCTCCATATGCCACAGGGGTGGCCCAAAAAGACAAAAAAAGAAAAGCCAAAAAAACCCACAAAACACAGAAAGTAGAAATAACATTTGAACAATGGTAATAAGAACAGATTATAAATATTTGAATAGGTAAAAAATATGGAGTTCACATTGTGGCTCAACAGGTATCCGTGAGAACGGGGGTTCGACCCCTGGCCTTGCTCATTGGATTAAGGATCCATTGCCATAGTGTATGGTGTAGACTGCAGATGAGGCTCAGATCCTGAGTTGTTATGGCTGTTCCCTAGCCTGAAAACTTCCATATGCTACAGGTGTGTCCATAAAGAGAAAAAAAAAAAGTAGGCACGACTTTATAGCAATAAGTTTAAAAATTTAGAGAAAAGGTGTTATATTTTGTGAATGAAATACAAATATACAATAAACACGTGAGATGATGGAACATATAGGAAAGCGTGTTTGGTTTCATTACGAGCAATGATTTCCTAATAAATTAGAATGATCCATGAATGCCATGATCTATGTTGCTGAAGACTCAGATGTAGCTGAGAGTCGGACTAGTTGTCAGGAGCAATCAGTCTGGTGCTTCTGGGGGGACTGGAGCAGAGAAATCTGTTTCTTTGATTTCCTGGATCCACCTCCCTGAGCGGTGTGTTGTTTTTACCACTGGCCCTAACTGTCTGGGGCAGCAAAGTTGATCGGGTCATTTCCTAGAGACCAGCAGGCAGGGAAGAGGCAGCTGGCGTGGGTGCCTTGCCTGGACCCAGAGGAGGCCAGCAGGTCAGAACAGAGGCCCCTCACTGCCGCCCGCTTCTCAGGCTCCCTGGACTCCTGCGGGGATACTTCTGGAATCACTGGGTAAAACCCAGGGCCTGTCTAAGGACTGGACTCCGGAGCAGGACTCTGACCTGCAGGACAGGGAGTGACCGGCCCGCAGACTGGGTCACATAGATTGTGACTCACAGGTTCTTGGGGTGCGGGTCACGCCCCTGCGGTGCCGGATACCACAGCCGAAGGTCAGCTGGGAGCCGTGCTGGAGATGGGCTGCACTGTGACAGGGCTGTGGGCCGCCTCGGAAACCCCGTCCCAGTGAGGGCCAGAAGAGCAGGAGCCGAACTGAGCAGGTGTAGAGAGAGGCTACCAGGCAACAGAAGCAGCCCACAAACTGTCCCAGCTCTGGCAGTGTGCTCAGGCCTCTGACCTCACTCCCTGCTCCGTTCTGCCCACACACACACACTGGCTCAGACTGAGAAATTTCACAGCCTTGCTTAGTTTGAGCTCCTACAAAAGGAGGTTCTGGGGGGAGTTCCCATCATGGCTCAGTGGTTAATGAACCCGACCACTACCCATAAGGACGCGGGTTTGGTAGATCCCTGACCTTGCTCAGTGGGTTAAGGATCTGGGATTGTTGCGGCTGTGGCATAGGCCGGCAGCTACAGTTCCGACTGGACCCCTAGCCCGGGAACCTCTGTATGCTGCGAGCGCAGCCCTAAAAAGACAAAAGACAGAGGGTTTGGGATGGAAATGCTATAAAAATTGAGTCGTGATTATTTTTGTACACCTATAATTGTATTAAAATCCATTAAGTTATGGGGAAAAAAAGACAAAAAATTAAAAAAAAAATGAGGTTCCGGGGACAGGTAGCTTGTCTGGAAGTGATTCCAGGAAGTGATAGAGGGAAAACAGAAAATAAAAGGAAGAGAACCCTGGAGAGGTTTTCTTGACCCCCAGGAATCCATGTGAAAGCACAGCCCAGCACCTGCTCTGCCATACCCCTGTCCAGGTGCCCCAAGGCCAAGGACTGTGGCAGGGGACAGCTGGCACCCTTCCACCACAGTGGCTCCATTCATCCAGGTGTAACTGGAAAGCAGTATTTAATTATTGAGTGAGAGAAGACTTAACAAATATTTGCATAAAAGGATTTTTGTTCCTCTTGGGCAGAGAACCCAGCAGGTTTTGTTTGTTTGTTCTTACTGTTGGGAGTGGTTGCTCTAGAGTAAGTGTGGCAGAAAAAAGGGAACAGGCTTCTCGGAAGATGCATGGGGTTTTCTGTTTGTTTGTTTTTACTTGTCTGTTAGGAGCTGACCAGGCCCCGTTTCCCAGGGAGCCACAATGGAGTGGTTGTCAGGAGGTACTCAAAAATCGGAGGATTATATCCTTCGATGCCTGGTAAAGCTTGGATGGTAAGAGTTGGAAGTGGATTATATTTGACTCCAGTCATTAGGGAATGTCTCAGCTCAGGAAGTATGCATCGCTAGACCAGGCGTGCTTAACACAGGGCAGGGGCCAGCCGAGAGCACACAAACACACAGCGGATGTAGAAACAGAAGTTGATACGTGGTGTTGGGGAACTGGAGAAAGACTGGGACATGAATATACATATAAAGATGTAAGACTTATAATTATAGTGATATATATATATATTCTAGATAGCAAGATGAGTATAGACACCAACAGGTGCATTTAGAGAAAGAGATATAAGAAAAAATATAAAGAGGTGTTATACATATGAGTATTTCCTTACATATGGTGAGAGAGCAGGCAGATGCTTTATGCCCATTTAATATGTTCTAATTTCCCTAAAATGAACTTGCATCATTTGTCCAAAAAGAAAGTTGTTGCTTTTTTTGTTTTGTTTTTTTTAAATAAAAGACTATGAGTTCTGCTGTGGCTCAGGATTAAGAAGCCGACACAGTATCTCTGAGGATGAGGGTTCAATCCCTGGCCTTGCTCAGTGGGTTAAGGATACAGTGTTGCTGGCCTACTCAACAGCCACAGCAACACCAGATCCTTAATCCACAGAGCAAGGCCAGGGATCAAACCCGCAACCTCATGGTTCCTAGTTGGATTTGTTTCCACTGTGCCACCACAGGAACTCCTGAACTGTACATTTAAAAATTGTTAATATGTAGGAGTTCCTTTGCGGCTCAGTACATTAAGTATCCAGCACTGTCACTGCAGTGGCCTGGGTCGCTGCTGTGGTGTGGGTTCCATCCCGGGTCTCAGGAAGTTCTGCATGTGGAATGGCCAGAAAAAAATGGTTTAAGGTTGGAGTTCCCATCATGGCTCAGTGGTTAACGAATCTGACTAGGAACCATGAGGTTGCGGGTTCGATCCCTGGCCTTTCTCAGTGGGTTAAGGATCCGGCGTTGTCATGAGCTATGGTGTAGGTCGCAGACGCGGCTCGGATCCCGCGTTGCTGTGGCGAAGGCCGGCGGGTACAGCTCCTGTTAGACCGCTAGCCTGGGAATCTCCATATTGCCGCGGGTGCGGTCCTAGATAAGGCAAAAAGACAAAAAAAAAACGGTTTAAGGTGGTAAATTTAATGTTATGTATTTTTACCATAATAAAACAATGCAGAATGTGAGTGTATACATACATCTAAGTGCATCGAGTGAGTGAATTTGATGGTAAATTATATCCCAGTAAATTGATTTAAAAAAAAAAAAAAAGAATCTTTTCCCTCTAGAGCCCCAGCCTCATGACGTCCTTTGTCATAATTGATTCCACAATTCCTGTCAGGGAGTTCCCGCTGTGGTACAACAGGTTAAGGATCCTGCATTGCCAAAGCCATGGCCTAGGTGGCCGCTGAGGCTGGGATTCAGTCCCTGGCCCAGGGACTTCCGTATGTCATGGGTATAACAAAAAAGGAAAAAGAAAAGAAAAAAAACCTCAGAACCTATTACTGTCAGGATTTCCAGCCACGGCCCAAGCACCCAGCTCTGTCCTTATACGAGGAACGCTGTGACTCGGTTGTTGTCACGCTCCCCAGGCAGAACATGATGCAATGACTTGAGACACAGTCGTTAAATACTGTTGAGTGCATGGACCCACTAATGTCTGCATGCCTGTTGCATATTCTCTTGTCTTTTCTTTTTCAAATAAAATTTATGGCTGTACCTGCAGCATATGGAAGTTCCTGGGCCAGGGATTGAATCTGAGCCACAGCTGCTGGTTGGGCCATAATGTCATCGCTAGGGCCTAACCTGCAGCTGTGGCGATGCTGGACCCTTTAACCCACTATGCTGGGCCGGGGATTGAACCCGCACCTCTGTAGCAACCCAGGCCACTGCAGTCGGATTCTTAACCCATTGTAACATGGCAGAACTCGTACATATTCTCTTATTGGCACTTTTTAGATTCATTTATTCACCCTTTTTTTTTCTTTTTAGGGCCACACCTGCAGCATATGAAAGTTCCCAGAATAGGGGTCGAATCAGAGCTACAGCTGCCGGTCTACGCCACAGCAATACGGGATCCAAGCCGAGTCTGTAACCTACACCACAGCTTACAGCAACACCAGATCCTTAACCCACCAAGCAAGGCCAAGGATTGAACACATGTCCTCATGGATACTGGTCGGGTTCATAACCCACTGAGCTACGAGAACTCCTAGTTACCCTTTCGATAGATATTTACAGAATAGTCACTGTATGATCATCACTGTCCTAGTTGTTGAGGATGCAGTAGTGACCAAAACAGACAAAAACATGTGCCCTTATGGATTACATTCTAGTAGGGGAGATGCACATAAATCAATGAGTAAACATACCATGACGGATTGCAGAAAGAGTTAAAGGAGAAAAATAAATCAGAATAAGGGATAAGGAGCACGGCAGATGCAGGTAGCCTGAGAAGGTGACGTTGGCATACAGACTTCATAAATGAGGAGTTCCCGTTGTGGCCCAGTAGTAACGAACCCGACTAGGATACATGAGGACGCGGGTTCGATCCCTGGCCTCAATCAATGGGTTAAGGATCCAGCGTTGCCATGAGCTGTGGTGTAGATCACAGATGTGGCTTGGATCTAGCATTGTGGCGGCTGTGGCATAGGCTGGTGGCTGTCGCTCTGATTCGACCCCTAGCCTGGGAACTTCCGTATGTCGTGGGTGTATGCCAAAAAAAAAAAAAAAAGGGACTTCATGGCTGAACTACAAACATCGACCTCACTGCCCTGTGGAAGGGTTATCTGAGGCAGAGCAATGAGGAAACTGTACCAGGAGAAAAGAGGATGCAGCGAGAGGGTTATATACAGCCAGGACCAGCTTCACAGGTGTGCAACCTGTATAGTTACGCACAAACCCACTCTTAGAAGGGCGCTACGCATGGTTTGCTCTCCGCTCTCACCATCTTAACATTTTAAATAAATTTTAAAGAAAAGACTCTGCATTTTCATTTTGCACTTTATTACATAGCTGGTCCTGCATAGAGCACTTTATTCTTTTTGGGGGAGATGGGTTTTTTGCTACACCCATGTCGTGCGGGAATTCTTGGGCCGGGGCTCGAACCCGCACCATAGCAGCAACCAGAGCATCAGCGGTGACTGGAGCCCCAGCGTCAGCACTTTATTCTTTTGGATAAGCCATGCCTTCTCCCTATTGCCCCCTTTAGAAGCAGAGATTGGACCAGAAAACATTATTTGCACCCATAGTACATTGGTATGAATTGTTTATCTTCTGACAAGTGTTAAGTGTATGACAGAGATTGTATCAGTCAGGTAGGCTGGATTATGCTGCATAACAAAAAGCTCAAAATCCAGTGGCTTCAGACAACAAAGGTTTCTTTCTCTCTCTCACTATGGGTCATTTAGGGGCTCTGCTGTGCATCAGTCTCACCCCAGGACCAAGGCAGAGCAAGCGAAAATGAGGGAAATTGTGCACTGTCTCTTAAAGCATCTTCTCAAAAGTGACACACATCACTCAAACTCACATTTCTGGCCAACATAAGTCACACAAGAACACCCAGCCTGAAGGCACAAGGAAGTACCGCACATACAGGATAGGAGAACTGGGCACGTGTGTTTAGTCAGTTGCTCTAACACTATTTACTAAACAATCCATTCTTTCTCTCATGACTTTAATTGCTTGTTTATCATACTACATTTTTATTGGTATTTAAGCTTCCTTTTGGACAGCCTTCTGTTCCATTTATTTCCCTTCTTGTATCTGCGCAGACATTCTGCTGTTTTAGTTTCTGTTGCTTTACAAAGCCAGGTAATATCAAAGAGGCTAAGTACTCCCCCTGGAATTTTTTTCTGATTTTTATCATGCCCTTACTTTCTAGACACATTTGAGAATCACTTTTCCAAGTCCTGCTTACCCTTCCTATATGATTTTGATTACAATGGGATTATACTCATAGACAAATTTACATCTTTTTTTTCTTTTTTGCTTTTTTAGGGCCACACCTGGGGCATATGGAAGTTCCCAGGCTAGGGGTGGAATTGCAGCTGCAGCTGCCAGCCTACACCACAGCCACAGCCACATGGAATCCGAGCTGCATCTTTGAGATCTACACCACAGCTCACAGCAATGCCGGATCTTTAACCCACTGAGCAAGGCCAGAGATCGAACCCGCATCCTCATGGATACTAGTCGGGTTCGTTGCCGCTGAGCCACAACAGGAACCCCAAATTTACCTCTCTTTACAATGTATAGACTTGTACTAGTTCAAGAAAGTCTTTGAAGTATCTCAGTAAGGTTGTCTTATTTTCTTCAAATATATTCTATAGCTTCTTATTAATTTGATCTACAAGTATTTTGTTTCATAGTTCGTGTGAATGAGACCCTTATTTTATTATGCTTTTTAATCATTATTCTAGTACAGCAGGTGGGCTCTTGATTTTGATATTTTTTGTAACCATCCATCCTACTGAACTTACTAAAAAGCTCACTTTGGGGGAGTTCCCTTGTGGTGTGGCAAGTTCAGGATCTGGCATTGTCACTGCAGAGGCCCAGGTCACTGCTGTGGCACGGGTTCGATCCCTGGCTCAGGAATTTCCACATGCCATGGGCATGACCAAAAATAATGCTTGTTTTTTGGAGGCTGCAATCTATTTATTTATAAATTATCAGTCACGAGTTCCCATCGTGGCTCAGTGGTTAACAAATCCAACTAGGAACCATGAGGTTGCAGGTTCGATCCCTGGCCTCGCTCAGTGAGTTAAGGATCTGGCGTTGCCGTGAGTTGTGGTGTAGGTTGCAGACGTGGCTCGGATCCCGCGTTGCTGTGGCTGTGGTGTAGGCCAGCGGCTACAGCTCCTGTTAGACCCCTAGCCTGGGAACCTCCATATGCCGCGAGTGCAGCCCTAGGAAAAAGGCAAAAAGACAAAAAAAATTTAAAAATAAATAAAATAAATTATAAGTCTCTCATACTCTTTCAAAAAAGTACAAGAAAATTTTATTTCAGTTATAGGTGTACAAAGATCATAAGTCAATACAATAGATTTTGTGTCCCAAACCCACAGTGCATCCCCCCACCCCCAGATTGTCTTATTTGAAAAACCAAGGTTTTCCAAAATCTGTGAGTCATTCTCTGTTCTTCAAAGAAGTTCATTGTGTCTCTTCAGTTTCCACATGTAAGCGGTAGCCTTGGGTGTTGCTGTCTAATTGTCTGACTGGTTCCACTTCGAATGATAATTTCTAGGTTCATCCATGTTGCTATAAATGTTATTCCGTTCCTTTTAATGGCTGAGTAATATTCCATTATGTGTATGTACCGTATCTTCCCTATCCACTCCTCTGCCGGTGGGCATTTAGGTTGTTTCCATGACCTGGCTTCTTCCCTCTCTAGCTGCTTTGGATGTAAAATTAGGTTGTTTATTTGAGCTTTTTCTTGTTTCCTGAGGTTGGCTTGTATTGCTATATACTTTCCTCTTAGCGCTGCTTTTGCTGAATCCCAGAGGTTTTGGAGTGTCGTGTCTTTGTTGTCATTTGCTTCTAGG
>PVHT021183554.1:810065-834622 GCA_004024745.2 Catagonus wagneri
AGGCCAGGGATCGAACCCGCAACCTCATGGTTCTTAGTCGGATTCGTTAACCACTGAGCCACGAAGGGAACTCCTGAAATCAGAGTTTTTGACAGAGAGGTTGGAGATGCCATTTATAGTGGAGGTGGGAGCAACATACCGATAGCAAGGAGTTAAATAAAAAATCTGAGTACTACAGGTTAAGACCCCAGTCTTCTCTGTCAACCTGGTCCCCAGACGTGGGTGACAAGCCCTGTCTGGGAAAGATGAATCTCAGGAGGATCTAAAGTTACTGACCAGAGGAGTTCCCGTTGTGGCACAGCGGAAACGAATCCGATTAGGAACCATAAGGTTGTAGGTTTAATCCCTGGCCTCGCTCAGTGGGTTAAGGATCTGGCGTTACCTGAGCTGTGGTGTAGGTCGCAGATGTGGCTCAGATCTGGCATTGCTCCGGCTGTGGTGGAGGCCGGCAGCTGTAGCTCTGATTCAACCCCCTAGCCTAGGAACCTCCATATGCCACGGGTGCAGCCCTAAAAAGCAAAACAAAATAAAGTTACTGCCTGTAGGTGTTGGGTGTTTTCCACAGGGAATCCCAGAGTCAAAGACTGCTCCACAGGCACAGAGCTCTGTTGGGAAAGCAACATCTCCATCTTCTACCAGATAAAATCAATTGATTAGGATTAACAACTGAAACATTGTGAAGCGGTAATATAAACATTCATGTGGGAATATCAAAGTCAATACAGAAAGCCTCAGCTGGAAGAACTGAGGATGACCATCTCTTGGCGAACACGGCTGGAAGGGTTGTGAGGACTACTGATTTTCAAAAGCCTGGTGGAACCATTTGATTTTTAAGGTATATGCATTGATGATTTTGAGAAAATAAAACTTAAAAGTAAACTACCAATTTTCCTCATTCTTTAGCTGGTCACCACCTAGTACCGTGTCACCTTGGCAGCCTTAATCCCGAACTTTCCCAGTGCCCAGCCTGGCACCCAGACCACAGCACCTGTGATCACTTTGGGGCCAGCCCAAGCTTCCCTCCCACCTGCCCTTGGTTGAGCTTGAGTCTTGTCCTAGCCAGGTGACTTCAGAGCCTGCCGAGCCTCCTTTCGTCTCCAGTCCATTTAGCAGAGCAAATATTTTCTAAATTACTCATTTACTAATACTACTTATTATATTTGTTTAGCTAGTTCAGGTTATGGATCTCTTTTTCCCTAAGTTGCAAACTTCTGGAGTAGGTGGATTACTCCTTTTTGATGCCTAGCAAATGTCCATAGTAGGTGCCTCAAAATACCTCATGAATAAACTTAAAAGTAGAATTCAAAGAGTTCCCTGGTGGCCTAGGGGGCTAAGGGCTCAGCAGTGTCACCGTTGTGGCTCAGGTTTGGTCCCTGGCCAAAGAACTTCCATATGCCACGGGCGAGGCAATAACAAAACAAAACAAAACCTGGGTCATCAGAGATCCACCAGAGACAGGGAGGAAAGGGTTTAGGGTAAATTCCTGAGCTACACAAACCAAGGGAAACCATCCTCTCTCTCACTGGGTCACGAAGTACACGCTGTCCCTTCCCCTAGCCTTCAGAGCACCTAGCTTGCTCCCATTCTTGCCATGGGCCCTCTCCCTAAGTGGGACTTCTGTTTTGATTTTTCACTCCTCACAAAAATGCATTGTCACAAGGCTTTCCTGCATTGTTTCGGTGCCATTTCTATGAAGCATCCTCAAGACGCAGGGGGTTACTGTTAACTGGAGAACAGTGGCGGGCGGAAGAGGAGGGGCTAACCTTCTGGGTGCCCCCCATCCCCGGCCATTGGTGCTATACTAGGGGAGGTCCACTCCTAAAGGGAGGAGAGGCACTAAGGCACGGGGCACGCCAGATCAGAGTTGCAGACACTGGAAAGCCAGGGACCCCCTGGGAGTCTTGTCAGAACAGGTTCTGGGTTAGCTGTCCAGGGCAGGCCTAAGATTCGGCGGACCCAACAAGCTCTGGGATGCTGCTGACGCTGCTGGTCCACAGGCCACTCTGAATAGCAAGGGGCAAGGCAGGAGGGCTGGGCATCAGCAGGTGCGCTGGTGTTCCCCTCCTCGAGCGGCTGCATGCTGGAGAAGGGCTAGTGCTGGAGACCCCCTCATACCCCACACAGGCAGTCTGCAGGGCATGGAGCCCTGCCTTGGTCAGGCCGGCTGCCGCGCTGGCTTTGACCCCTGGCTCCAGGCTGGTTCTGCTGTGAACAGCAAGTTCTTCAGGTAAGCCCACGGGGTGGGGATGGGCTCTTTCCCCTCCTCCTCAGCCTCACCCCAGACACTACGCACTGAAGCCGAGGGATGACTTTCTTCACTCTCTCAAACAGCAGCCATTCACCGGGGTGCCAGGCTCTTTGCGACGCATCCTCCCACTGTTTTATTTAATCCTCGAAATTACCCTGTGGGGGTAGGAGCTGGTTTATCCCCACAAGGTAGGCCACGTGCACAACGCCTTGTAGCTATTTGACTCAGTCTGTGCCCTTCCCGCCCTGGCACTAAACCACGAATGAACAGTACGAGGCCAGGGGCCTGAATCTAAGAAAAAAGCCTCAGAAGAGAAACTCAGATGACGGAGCAAGACGATTAAGATGAGGTGATTTATGATCCTTTGAAGGGTTAGCAGAGTCAAGGTCCCTCTTGTCCGTCTACCAGCTCCCCTCGCCACACCAGTAATGGAGGCACCTCTGTGCCAGCCAGCAGGGACACTGCATGGTCCTGGAGGGGACTTGTAGGTGGTTGTGAACTGGGTTCACTGGCCCGAGCAGAGGGTGCCAGGCAGACCTGACTCACCAGGTAACCCCAAATCTGTCTACATACAGAGTAGCTGGCCCCCCAGGCAGTCAACAGAGGGTCACTAGGGAAAAGTCTGAATCAAATGGCACCAGCCCATCTGTCTGGACCTCAAAGGAACGATGCATTCTGGGAGAGAAACGCACTCTGGACTTGGTTCTTCATTCAATAAACTTAAACGGAGTCCCCGCTGTGGCTCAGCAGTGACAAACCCAACTAGTATCCATGAGATGTGGGTTTGATCCCTGGCCTCGCTCAGTGGGTTAAGGATCTGGCGTTGCCGTGAGCTGTGGTGTAGGTCACAGACGCAGCTCGGATCCCGCGTGGCTGTGGCTGTGGCGAAGGCTGGCAGCTACAGCTCCTGTTAGACCCCTACCCTGGGAACCTCCATATGCCGCGGGTGCGGCCCTAGAAAAGGCAAAAAGACAAAAAAATAATAAAACAAAATGCTGGCCAATATCTGTGGTCACTGGCTTGCTCTGCTGCCCAGCGACCAAGCCTTTTCTTCCTGTACCTTCAGCACTTGAAACTTCTTGGCAGAAAGGAAGCGATCAATATGTCTGGCGCGATGACCCCATGAAGCTCATCCAGAATGAATGGATCCTAAACTACCTTATGCAGAACAGCTGATGCAACTGTGGGTAGTTTTAGCCTTGGAAAGGACTAGTCAGAGACAACTGTTGCAAATATAAAGCCAGGGCACATGGTTTGCCCAATAATTTAGGGTGGCTTTTAGACAAAATACACATCTGACAATGGACCTTGGCCCCCACTAATCCTGTTCATCCCTCTGACCTCCATTTATTTACCTGTCCAGCCCCTAAAGGCATTTGGCTTTCATTTTTGGTAAGGGAAATTTGGGCTTTGCCCAAATGGAAGTCCCAAATGTCAGCTTATTAAGAATATTAGCCAACTCAGGATTTTTCCAAGGATTAAAATGAAACAGAATATGTAATGAAAGTGCTTGCCAAAATACCTGGCCATGGGTTCAAGAAAACAGTCACCATTATTATGGAGGTTTAGATGTTTTCTATAAAGCACCAGAACATTACTTCATATGGTGACCCTAAATGTTATATTCACCACATTCCCTAAAGAATACCTTAATAAATATTTTATGACCAGGAAAAAAAACGCAGTTACGAGGAGTCCGATTTTGGCCTAATAAACAATACTTCTACAACAATCCCAACTGGAATGAGATTATAAACCTGAACGTTCAAATGAAATATTCCTTGGGGGACATCCAAGAGGCTTTATGGTCTCTGTTCTTCAGACTCTACAAGTGCACGCACATGGAAAACTACACAGGTGATGTACACGAGAATGTGGCCGATCTTCGTGGATATGGAAAGATACACTAAATAGAGTAAGTGGGAAAAAATGATAGAAATATACAGTGGGAGTCTTGAGTTTTTTTCCTTTTTGCTTTTTAGGGCCATACCTGCAGCATATGGAAGCTCCCAGGTTAGCAGTCAAATTGGAGCCGGAGCTGCAGCTGCCGGCCTATGCCACAGCCATAGCAATGCCAGATTGAAGGCACATCTTTGACCTACACCACAGCTGATGGCAATGCTGGGTCCTTAACCCCCTTAGCAAGGCCAGGGATGGAACCTGCATCCTCACGGATCCTAGTTGGGTTCACTTCCGCTGAGCCACAATGGGAACTCCTGAGTTTTTTCCTATTTTGAAAAAGGATACAGATATGTGCTTAGAACATTTCTAGAATGGTATAAAAGAAACTTAAGACAACCTTGAACTGAGCTATTTATAAGTTCTTTTTTGCTACATGCACAGTATGCGTGGTTCCTGGGCCAGGGATGAAACCCGTGATAGCAGTGACCCAAACCACAGCAGTGACAACACCAGATCCTTAACCTGCTGAGCCACCCCCACCTACCATTCTATTTTGGTGTTTCCCTCCTTACTAGCAGCATCATTACTCTTATAAAAAGGACTAAATAATTTGGTTTGGCCAAAACCTTTTGGTCTGAGCTTTGCTTCGCAAACACCGACCAGGATGAAGCTTCACGTATTTCCTCATAACTTCAACATCAAGGTCCTCGAACCTACTGAGCTTCCCAGTCTACATTCCCGTCACCAAACGCACCTAAACTTGGTAGCTATTTCAGGTCGCCGTCTCTTTGTCCCTTATTTCCTGAGCCCTAGCCTGGTTTTCTCCACTTGTACTCACTCCATGGGCAATCTCATCCAGCCCCATGGCTCTCAGATTACCCCAACACTGACTCCCTAATTTCTAACAAGAGGCTAGACCCCATTCCTGAACTCTAAACCGTACACTGCAATTGCCTACTCAACATCTCCACTTGCATGTCAAGCAGACATCTAAATTTTAACACAAAGCTGAACTAATCTTCCCCAATAAACATGCTTTACCCACAGCCCTCCAAATCTCAGATGATGGCACTTCTAGACTTCCAGTCATCCAAGTCCATAACTTCAGATTAAAAGAATGAATGAAGAGTTCCCATCGTGGCTCAGCCGTCAGCAACTAGCAGTTAGCAGACTAGCATCCGTGAGGACACAGACTTGATCCCTGGGTTAAGGATCTGGAGTTGCTGTGAGCTGTGGTGTAGGTCACAGATGTGGCTCAGATTCCGCATTGCTGTGGCTGTGCTGTAGGCCGGCAGCTATAGCTCTAATTGGACCCCCAGCCTGGGAACCTCCATATGCTGCAAGTGAGGCCCTAAAAAGACGAAAAACAAACCGACACCACCCCCCAAAAAAAATGAATGAAAAGCAGTCTAACATACAATGCCAGTCATCAAAAAATGAGGGAGTCCTAGGTACTGGGATCAACAATTAAAATGTTTTCTGAAATATGTTTAAAGTTAACTTTTAAGTCTAGGATTTAGATTTTGACATTTTAATTTCTTCTGAATATCAGCCACTTTTTGCAAGCTAAGAAACCAATCAAACTAAGGCAGTGTAATCCTCTAGAGATCCACGCCAACGCTTACAATCTTCAGCAGAATGGCATCATAATACAAGGTGTCCAGTCCTTAAAGGTACGATATACAGGACATCTTGATTTACAAAGGACAGAATAATCCAAATTATACACTGGCCAAGCTATCAGTGAACCAGATCAGAGATGGGGCCAAGGATTGGCGAACAAAGACTGTTTACATTTTGAAAACTTGTCCTGAGCTTTAAAAAATTCCTGGTTGCTGTCAATAAGAAAGCAAGTAAAAAATTACAGATGCACCCACAATGATATTTGATTCTGCCATGATGAGTATGGGGATAAGACGCTTTAGATCTATTATCAAAATAAATTACTTAGTAATAAGAAATCTGACATACTGCATTCTTCCATGTGCCACAGGAACATACTGACAATGAGCACTATTTAAAAGAAACGCTTAACTCTAAAAGTGATGGTGGCAGCAACACCCCCGCTAAAGAATAACCTCCCGCTTTCTCATGCAATTAACACTGCTACTCTTCCGTGATACATAAGCGTATGGAAAAATCTGTCAGGAGCTTTTGCCAGGGCCAGGAGATGAAAATTAGAGACTATCGTAATGAGCTAGTTGTAAATTCAATTAACATCTTTAGGACAGATCCATTAAAATCTGGCCACTGTTTTGTTGCACATCTGCCAATTACAGAAATTCTTAGTCCCTAGACATAGTTTCCGCTCAAAGTCATAAAGTTAGGCTCGGTCCCATCTATGATGACTCTTCTCCTCAGGGCTGAGGCGGATGTCAGTCATCAAAGTCTGGAATGTCATCATAAGAGTAACCCCGGTAGCCTTTGGATGCGTAGTAGGCAATGCGCAGGTGGTAGAATCCCGGCAGGAACACCAGGATGCCAATGATCAGGACAGGAACAGCCCGGTCTGCCCCCTGGTGGCAGAAGGAGGCAAACACATTAGTACGATGCAAGTTATAAACGTAAAAATAAAGCCATAGGCCCAATCCATAGACCAGTGATCTTATACTTTTCAGAGCACTTTCTTTGGGTAGTACACTACTAGGGGAAAAGGTTTACATCTTTATTTTTCCTCCTTATCAACTTCAGAAAAACTGCAAAGTACTAAAAATTACATAGAAATTATCCATGTTCATCCATAGTTATTTTGGCTTATTTCCCTCTACTCTTCTTTAACGTTTTTAGTTGTAAATACACCATACTCTGTGCCTTGTTTTTCTCTCTTATTATAACAAAGAACTGCCAAAATATCATTAAAAGCTCTTAACTGGGAAAATGGGAGGTAGGTGAAATGGCTCGTCAAATGTCCAAACTTCCAGTTATAAAATAAATAAGTCCCAGGGATAAGGTACACAGTCAGTAATTCTGTACTGCATATTTGAAAGTTGCTGAGTGAGTAGATCTTAGAAGTTCTCATCACCAGGAAAAAAAAAAAATTATAGCTATTTGTAGTGATGGAGGACAACCTTACTTACTGTGGCAACCATTTCCCAATACACAGAAATACTAAGTCATGATGCTGTACACCTACAACCAGTATATGTCAGCTAACCATGTGTAACATTCAATTTTACTTATCCAGCCCCCAGACAGCTGGACACTTTGGTTGTGTCTCCCTTTTTGTAACTGTACAGAATACCACAATAAACTTCAGTGTTCTGATTGGCCTTCTAGATTATTTCCTTAGTATATATTCCCAAGAGCACAATTCACAGGTCAAATAAGAAGGAATGGTGTTTAGTTTCTTTATCAGTAGGGCCTCAAATTTTGAGGGAGTTCTATAAGGGCAAGGACTTCCTTCGTTCAATCTTTTTATCCCCCAGCTGTGTCCAATAGAGGCTTAATAAATGCTTTTTTTTTTTTTTTTTGTCTTTTCTAGGGCCGCACTGGCGGCATATGGAGGTTCCCAGGCTAGGGGTCTAATTGGAGCTGTAGCCGTCAGCCTATGCTACAGTCACAGCAACGCAGGATCCGAGCCGCGTCTGCGACCTACACCACAGCTCACAGCAACGCCGCATCCTTAACCCTCTGAGCAAGGCCAGGGATCGAACCCACAACCTCATGGTTCCTAGTTGGATTCATTAACCACTGAGCCACGACAGGAACTACTCAATAAATGCTCTTAAAGAATAGTTTCACATTTATGAAACTGTTTTGTCAGTCTCGTTTTCTTTGTTTTTGCTTTTTAAGGCCACACCCACATAAGTTCCCTTACTAGGGGTCGAACTGGAGCTGCAGGTGTTGGCCTATGCCACAGGCACAGCAATGTGGGATCTGAGCCATTTCTAACCTGCACCACAGCTCATGCCAACGCCAGATCCCCAACCCACTGAGTGAGGCCAGGGATAGAACCCATGTCCTCATGGATACTAGCCAGGTTCACTACTGCTGAGCCACAAAGGGAACTCCCTTTTTGGGTGCAGTTTTACATGTTTATAGTTAAAATTACCCTCCTTTTCCTTTTTTTCTTTTCCATTGTTTTTAAACTAAAGATGATTTCCCTAAAGACTTACACCCAATCTAAAAATCTCCTTCTATCTAAGCAGGACTATTTACACAATGTATAGGCTATCTAATCAACATAATTTTGGCTGCTTCATTCACAACCAGAAATAGGATTACTGGGAGTTCTCTTGTAGTGCAGTGGGTTAAGGATCTGACGTTGTCACTGTAGCTACCTGGGTCACTGCTAAGGCATAGGTTCAATCCCTGGCACAGGAAGTTCCACATGCTGTGAGTACAGCCCTCCCCCCCCAAAAAAAAGGGGGAAAAAAAAGATTTACCTCATATGGTTACAGTGAAAACTAAATGAGCTGATACAAGTAAAGCAAGCAGCCCCAGAGAGCACACAATGACTCCATAAACACAAGCTTAAAGCCAGGGAAGGGAACCTGAAGGGGGCTACTTGAACATTAAAAATAATAATCTAAAACTTTCAAAACTGACGTATTTGGTGTTATTTCTTCTCTTCTCTTTTCTTTTTTTAAGCCCCATTCACAGCATACAGAAGTTCCCAGGCCAGGGAGCAAATCTGAGCCGCAGATGTAACCTAAGCCATGGCAATGCTGGATCCTTAACCCACTGTGTGTGTTTCTATTATATTATTTTACTTTTTAGGGGGGGTAGTGCCTACAGCATGTACAAGCTTTTTGATCAAAACCCACGCCAGCAGAAGCAACCCAAGCCACTGCAGTGACAATGCTGGATCCTTAACCAGCTACACCATAAGAGAACTCCTTACATTTTCTTTGTCTTTTTTTTTTTTTGCCTTATCTAGGGCCGCACCGTGGCACATGGAGGTTCCCAGGCTAGGAAGAGCTCCAGGAGCTGTAGCCACCGGCCTACGCCACAGCCACAGCAATGCAGGATCCGAGCCGCGTCTGCAACCTACACCACAGCTCACGGCAACGCCGGATCCTTAACCCACTGAGCAAGGCCAGGGATCGAACCCACAACCTCATGATTCCTAGTCAGATTCGTTAACCACTGAGCCACGATGGTAACTCCCAGAGAACTCCTTACATTTTCTACTTTTGTTTCTTTTACTTTTTGCAGGATTTCAACCATACACCCCTAATGGGATATATCATAAGGAGTAAATGAACTGCAAAGAAAATGTACAGTGCATTCAGCCTTCTTTTACCTAACATTAATACTGCTGTTATTTTGAAACTATTATATGTATGATGTTATAATGCAGAATAAGGCATATAAGTAATTATATCATTAGGTTAGATATACACACCTAAAAATCAAAAAAATTAAGTTCAAACTCTAATCTTAAATCTGCATTGGGGAGTTCCCATCGTGGCTCAGTGGAGACTAGGAATCATGAGACTGTGGGTTCGATCCCTGGCCTTGCTCAGTGGGTTAAGGATCCAGCGTTGCCGTGAGATGTGGTGTAGGCTGCAGATGCTACTATCCCGCATTGCTGTGGCTGTGGTGTAGCCCAGCAGCTGTAGCTCTGATTAGACCCCTACCCTGGGAATCTCTACATGCCATGGGTACAGCCCTAAAAAATGACTGAAGACAAAAAAAAAAAAAAAAATCTGCATTGGAAATAGCTAAATATTACAACTATACGGTCTATATATTATTTTCCCTTGTTTTCTAAAAGATACCTATTTCCTAAATCTGTCTCTGAAAAAGCTTAGAAACAATGAAAATCAATACAACCATTAATGCCCAGTTTGTGATCTCTAAATCTCCTTTTCATAGAGAAACCAGGGCTTCTTAGAGAAATGGTCGCTTACAATTGGGGAGCACGAAATGTAAAGGTGGGCCTGGGATAACTTGATAAGTCAGAAAGTGAGAAAGTTATCAAAGGCTACCTGGGTCAGCTTTAAAAAATACAGGAGTGGAGTTCCTGTTGTGGTGCAACAGAAACGAATCTGACTAGTATCCACGAGGATGCAGGTTCGATCCCTGGACTTGCTCAGTGGGTCAGGGATCCCGCGTTGCTGTGAGTTGTGGTGTAGGTCGCAGATGAGGCTCGGATCCCGTGTTGCTATGGCTGTGGCATAAGCTGGCAGCTATAGCTCTGATTCGACCCCTAACCTGGGAACTTCCATATGCTGCAGGTGTGGCCCTAAATAGTCCCCCAAAAAAGTGAAAAAACCCTCAATCTATTAAATGATTTTTTTTGCCTTTTGTCTTTTTGAGGGCCGCACCCATGGCATGTGGAGGTTCCCAGGCTAGGGGTCCAATCAGAGCCGTAGCTGCCAGCCTACACAACAGCCACAGCAACGCCAGATTCGAGTCATGTCTGTGACCTACACCACAGTTCACAGCAATGCCGGATCCTTAACCCACTGAGGGAGGCCAGGGATTGAACCTGCAACCTCATGGTTCCTAGTTGGATTCGTTTCCGCTGAGCCACAACAGGAACTCCCTAAATAATTTTTTAATATGTTTACTCTTATTTATAAAGTAGTCCTTCATAAGCTACACAAGACGAAGTGATACGTGTTGCATGTGTTTCTCACATCCACTCAATCTGTGTACTCCTATTCAGAACGGATAAGCAATGAAGTCCTACTGCACAGGGAACTGCATCCAGTCTTTTGGGATAGACCATGATAGATAATAATATAGAAAGGGAACACACACACACACACACACACACACACAATGTATAACTGGGTCACTCTGCTGTACAGCAGAAATTGACACAACATTATAAATCAACTATACTCTAAGAAAAAAAAATGTTAAAAAAAAAATACTCCTGATTATATCCTTTCGATGTTACAGTGAGCAAGGCTACAGTGAAAGTTAACTGAAGGCATAGTCCTAAAACTAGATGTTCAAACGTAAGACTACACCAAGTAAGCTTCTGGGAGCCAAGTAATAGTTTTATGATTTTGTGGGTTTTTTTTGGGCTTTTTTTTGGCTTTTTAGGGCCCTGGCTGTGACATATGGGAGTTCCCAGGCTGGGGTAGAATCAGAGCAATAGCTGCCAGCCTACGCCACAGCCACAGCAACTCGGGATCCGAGGCATGCCTGCTACCTACACTGCAGCTCACAGCAATGCCGGAACCCTATCCCACTGAGCGAGGACAGGGACTGAACCCCCATTCTCATGAATCCTAACCAGGATCATTTACCACTGAGCCACAAAGGGAACTCCCGAGCCACATAATAGCTTTAAACAGCAAATCAGATACACTTCTCAAAAGCCATATGCAGCCATTTATTGTCTCAACGCTACTATTCCCAATTCCAAGGACAACGCCGCAGTTTTAGCTCTTGGCTATATTCCTCCTGCAGAGCGATGTGACCGCTGTCCTCTGGCCTGATGCAGGCTGAAGAACGGATGTGAACTATGAACAGCATTAGTTCAGAACACCTTAGATGCTATGTATAAGCATCCGTATACCATCCCCCCCTTTAGGTTTCTACGGTATCATACTGAAGCTCAGCAGGAACGCCAGCCAAATGCAATTTAAGATCTAGTCCACGACCCAAAAGGCCTGCCTTGGTCAGTGGCCCCAAATCTATACAAGCCTCACTGCTTCTCCCCAAACTCTACAGCAGCATGTCACTGGCAGTGCAAAGTTCCAATAATAGCATTCTACCCCAGTTATAGCCTCTACCGGTTAGGAATTCTTAACACCAGACTCAGCCTTGCTGTTCCAAACTGATGATGGGAAAATGTGCCTACCAGCCACAACCACCTCCTAGGAACTGCAGAAGTTTGTTGTGGCTCAAAGAAAGAAACGTCTTGGAGTTCCCATCGTGGCACAGTGGAAACAAATCCCACTAGAAACCATGAGGTTGCAGGTCAATCCCTGCCCTCACTCAATGGGTTAACGATCCAGCGCTGCCGTGAGCTGTGGTTTAGGTTGCAGACGCAGCTTGGATCTGGCTTTGCTGTGGCTCTGGTGCAGGCCAGCAGCAACAGCTCCGATTAGACTCATAGTCTGGGAACCTCCATATGCCGCAGCTGCGGCCCTAAAAAGAGAAAAAAAAAAAAAAGAAAGAAAGAAACATGTCTTATCAGAAAACAAAATCTAAAAGAAAACCCTTTTGGGAGTTCCCGTCGTGGCTCAGTGGTTAACGAATCCAACTAGGAACCATGAGGTTGCAGGTTCAATCCCTGGCCTTGCTCAGTGGGTTAAGGATCCGGCGTGGTCGTGAGCTGTGGTGTAGATCGCAGATGCCACTCAGATCCCGCGTTGCTGTGGCTTTGGCAAAGGCCGGCAGATACAGCTCCTGTTAGACCCCTAGCCTGGGAACCTCCATATGCTGCGGGTGCAGCCCTATATGACAAAAAAAAAAAGAAAAAAAAAAACAAAACCCTTTTCTTCTTTCTGCTGGAATCTGCTATACTAGATATGAATATAAAACAAGAGAGTCCGGAGTCACATTTTAAACCTCTCATGGCATTCCCACAAACCCCTCAGCTTACCCCTTTGCTGATATAGCCTGCCAGCAGGAGGGAGCCTATGATAATGAGAAAGGCGCCAATCAAAAACAGCACTGTAGCAAGCGCAATGGCCTTATATGGGATCTTAGGAGGGCTTTTCTTAAACTAGAAGAGAAACAAAAAAAGACAAAGAGTATTATGAATATACCAGGGCATGGGGGATAAGAAAAACCAATCTGGATGCTTGGTGTGTCTTGAAGTAAGTTCTACCACAAGTCCCCCAGGGCAGCTCTGGGAAAGGAAGGAAAAGGATAGGCAGGAGATGAGGCTCTAACAGTTAACAGAGGGAGGGAAGCCCAGCAGAGTGTTATACTTTCTACTTCTACTTTCATTCCATAGACCAGTCGTTGAAGCAGAAAAAATTATTTTCTTGGAGTTCTATGCCACAGTGGGTTAAGGATCCAGCATTGTCTCTGCAGCGGTGAGGGTTTGATCCCCAGCCCGGTGCAGTGAGTTAAGGATCCTGAGTTGCCTCAACTATGGCACACGTTGCAGCTGCAGTGAGGATTCAATCCCTGGCCCAGGGAACTTCCATATGCAGTGGGTGTGACCAAAAAAGAAAAAAATAATTATTTTCTTACAAAAACAGAAGACATTTTATGGTCATTCATTGATTAGACATACTTATTAAGTGCTTGGCACATGAAAGGCTGTTCTAATCTATAAGGATTAAGAGTGACTACCATACTCCGGAAAAGCAGGAGAGAAAATAAATGATTTCTGGCATTCAAAGTTAAGTCGACATATGGTCAAAGGTTTTAGAAACAACTTTTTCTAAAGTATTAGTTGCTTTCCCCACAGGGCAAGTACTTTGCCTTATTAACAAGTTCGATTCAAGGTTAAGATTCAAAGACAAATCTCTAAGGTTTGCTCATGGCTACATCTAACCTAAATGGCTAGAAGCTCCCCAGACATACTTTAAAAAACTCTCTCCTTCAAAAAGTACAAAGAATACTGATTTGTTCATATTTAAAAGGACGGGTTCCTACTACTTCCTCCTTGGTCCTGGTTCCAAAATAGAATATTCTATTCTAAGGGGAAGTGGGCAGAAGAAGATGCTATATCATTAAGTATTTCATAAACAGTGATCAGGGTAAAACATAAACTTAATATTATTTGTTTTACTTACTGTTTGCCACAAAGAATACCTTTAATAAATTGGATCTCATGACATCAGGAAAGAAGGAAGATCCCCACAATCTGCTGGCTTTAGCAGTTAGTTTCTCCCTTAAAAGATGAACTGGTTTTGACTAAAGTGTAAATAAACGGATGACATAATCCTTAAAAAAGTTCTACTTAACAAAAGACAGTCTGATTATTTCCAGATAAACTAAGTAAAATTTGCCCCTCCAGGACTCTGGTGTTACAACTAAAATTTCTTGGACGTGGACAATATTACTATCAGTTGGAAACTGCTCTGCTACGGTCCCTCCTTCTGCAGGATATGGCTGAAAGAGTCTCAGGGCTGAGTTCCTCTCCGGCTGCTCCCTCTAACCCCTAGGAACGGTTAGCAAACCTCTACCTGGAAGGTCTTCCTGCTAACGTGGCAGAAACAGAGCCAGCCAAGCTCATCAGCTCCCCTCTGCATTTACCTGAAGGTCGATGTAGCCATCGTCTGTACTGGAGAGCCTTGAGTATTTCACTTTACTACTGGGGATTCCAGTAGTCAGGTTGGTACGGGACGGCATCATAACACGTTGACACAGCTACGCTCTGAAAACAAAGAAGAGTATTACTGTCTTCAGGTGACAATATGTTTGCTACGTGTACTGGAGTTTGGGCTGCAATGTCCTACTAGCAACTGGCAATTTAGGCTTCACTGCTCTTAGAACCTGATATTCCTCTGACGAAGTGAAAAGATTCTCTTACATATCTACTCTGGTGTGTCCTAGTAGAATAAGAGTCAAGACATTTGCCAACAACCAGACCTCATGTCTATTCTGCCACCAATGTTTCCCTGCCTCCTAATTTTTCCAAAGTCATACAGAGAATAGGTGAAAGTCCATCTGACTTAAAATCCAAGTCCATCTGACATCAAAGGCCACATTTTCAACCATTCTGCTATAGCACAGTATTTCCTGTCCCTGTCCCTGCTTCTAGAAAAAGCAAGGGGAGAATATACTCAAGGGAGTCTCTTATTTGTCAAGTGGAGAGGGTGGGGAATAGAATACATTCACACCAGCATTTTGCCTATTTCTCTATGATGGGTAATATCCTTTTAACACAAAGTATCTGTAAAGATTCTTGTTGTAAACTGTGATGAGCTACTGACTACCAATATTCTACCACTGCCCTCTGATCTGCCTGCCTCTCTGCTCCACCCCAAGCACCCAAAGTCGTTTTCACTTTCCAGGTTACTTCTACAGCTTCATTAAAAAAAACAGGAGTTCCCGTCGTGGCGCAGCAGAAACTAATCCGACTAGGAACCATGAGGTTGTGGGTTCGATCCCTGGCCTTACTCAGTGGGTTAACAATCTGGCGTTGCCGTGGTGAAGGTTGCAGATGCGGCTTGGATCCCGTGTTGCTGTGGCTGTGGCATAGGCCAGCGGCTGTAGCTCTGATTAGACCCCTAGCCTGGGAACCTCCACATGCTGCAGATGCAGCCCTAAAATGACAGAAGACAAGGAAAAAAAAAATCTGAATAAATATCTATCTGGATTTTGTTCAAAATATTCAAAGCGGACCACAGTAATGAAATCATTATTACTAGTTTAAAAGACTAGGGTGTTCCCGTTGTGGCTCCCCAGGTTACGAACCCGAGTAGTATCCATGAGGACGAGGACGAGGGTTCAATCCCTGACCTCTCTCAGTAGGTTAAGGATCTGGCATTGCTGTGAGCTGTGGTGGAGGCTGGCAGCTATAGCTCCAATTCAACTCCTAGCCTGGGAACCTCCATGGGCTACTGTACAGCCCTGAAAAGAATAAATAAATAAGTAAATAAATAAATAACAGCCTGAAAAACACTGATATTTACAATGAAAAACATTTGGGAGTTCTCTTGTGGTGCAGTGGGTTGTTGTCACTGCAGCAATTTGGGTCGATGCTGGGCCCGGGAACTTCCACATGCTGATGGAGAGTCCAGAAAAAAGAAAAAGAAAAAGAAAAAGAAAAAGGGTGGTTTCCATTGTGTGGCTCAGTGAGATAGGAACACAACATGGTGTCCATGAGGATACAGGTTCAATCCCTGGGCTCGATCAATGGGTTAAGGATCTGGCATTGCCACAGGCTGTCACACAGGTTGTAGATACGGCTCAATTCTTGTGTAGGCTGGCAGCTGCAACTCCAATTCAACCCCTAGCCTGGGGACTGCCAAATGCTGCAGGCGTGGCCCTAAAAAGAAAAACACATTTGTGTACTTTTCTCTACAAAAATGTTAATGAAACAAGTAAATCTACTTTGACCATGAAGCTATTTGATTTCTAAAAGTGAAACCTATCTAGTAAAAGAAAACTCACTGTTGGTGGGAAAGTAAGCTGGTACAACTACTATGGAAAACAGTATGGAGGTACCTTAGAAAACCATACAAAGAACCACCATATGACCCAGCAATCCCACTCTTGGGCATATATCCGGACAAAATTTCCTTGAAAAAGACACTTGCATATGCATGTTCACTGCAGCACTGTTCACAACAGCCAAGACTTGGAAACAGTCCAAAAGTCCACAGACAGATGATTGGATTAGGAAGACGTGGTATATATACACAATGGGATACTAGTCAGCCAAAGAAAAGAATAAAATAATGCCATTTGCAGCAACATGGATGGAATTAGAGACACTCATACTGAGTGAACTTAAGTCAGAAAGAGAACGACAAATACCATATGTTATCACTTATATCTGGAATCTACTATACTGCACAAATGAACCTTTCTATAGAAAAGAAAATCACGGACTTGGAGAACAGACTTGTGGTTGCCAGGAGGGAGGGGGAGGGAGTGGGATGGTAGGGGAGTCTGGGGTTAACAGTTGTAGACTATTGCCTTTGGGATGGAAAAGCAAGGAGATCCTGCTGTATAGCACCAGGACCTATGTCTAATCACTTGTAACAAATCTATACATGTATGCTTAACCAGGTCACCATGCTGTACAGTTGGAATCGATAGAAAACTGTAAACCAGCTCCAACGGGGAAAAAAAAAGAAGAAAAAGAAAACTAAGTATTTCAATAAGGTCAACACACACACAAAAAAACTGGATTTCCCATCGTGGCACAGTGGAAACAAATCCGACTAGGAACCATGAGGTTGCAGGTTTGGTTCCTGGCCTCGCTCAGTGGGTTAAGGTCCCGCATTGCCTGAGCTGTGGTGTAGGTCACAGATGCAACTCGGATCCTGCGTTGCTGTGGCTGTGGCTGTGGCTGTGGCAGAGGCTGGCAGCTGTAGCTCCGATTGGACCCCTAGCCTGGAAACCTCCATATGCTGCAGGTGCAACCCTAAAAAGCAAAAAAAAACCAACCATAAAACATAAAGACGAGGCTTCCTTTGGTATGAAATCTTGCAAAGAATCATCATTATAATGGCAGCAACAACTACCTGGTGTTAGATTGACAGGTGCTTTTTTAAGTGCTTTATATATACTTAATACCAAATACTAATGAGCTGTTTTAAGTGACCTGCAATCAATCTAAACTAGCATTATAAAGGAATTGGTGCTAAATGCTCTTGTTCCCTTTTTAGTAACTACATTCTGGTGCGGAAATCAAGTATTGAAAAAAAAGTATGCTAACTTATACGCTTTTCTAAAAGGGCTAGATCAAACTGCATCAATCACCAGGTTTTTAAATGTTGAGAACCCAATTACACGATAATCTAAATTTAATTCTGTGAAAGTCCAGACTACCAATATGTGGGGGTTTTGAGCGCATTTATCACGTTCGATCTGTATTAGTCTTTAAAAAAAGTTTACATACACTGCCATTAACTATTCACACACCGCATCAAAACATAAAAAAGCGCAGGACGTGAGGAACAGGTGAGACGAAAGCTCACTGGTAGCAAACACGCGAAACGCAAACGTAAATCAACGTTTTCCAAGTACCAGTTGCAGTTCCCGAAAGGCTTTTTTTTTTTTTTACCAGTCCCGCCGCAAGCCCAGCATTTCCTCAACGCCTGAATGTTGCAAGAAATTGAAGAGCAACAACAAAGCACTCAGCCCAGTGCCTGCTCGCCTCCACGTACTTTATTTCCCTGCCCGCTCAGACCCAGCCAGGAAGAAAAACAAGAACTGAGTATAATTTAGACGGAAAACAAAAAAAAGCTTCTGGAAAGATGCCAGCCGTGCCTCGGGCGGGCGAACGCTCCACACCAAAGACTCAGGGCTGGATGTCAGCCGGGTGCGCAGTCTCCGCCACGCCGCGAGCCTCAGACGGGCACTTCCGCTCCCTGCCCGCCGTACGCACGCCTGACCTGCTTGACCGCACGCCTTACCGGGGCCCCGTGCCAACAACTCGCTCACGGATCGCAGCCGGTCCGCCCGAGGCCTCATGGCACGCCTCCCCCAACTGCCGCCCCGCCACGGAGACATCAGGCGCCGGAAATGACGTGCCAGAACGTGGCGCGCCGATCATAGCGTCACCGGAAGCGACGCCGTCTCATTCCGCTCTCGCTCCGGCTTCCGGCCTACGGTCGAGCGAGTGGACTGCCTAAGACGACAGCGTTGCGGAGATGGAGAGCGCCACGTTGGGTTTCGGGCGATGCCGCATGGCTGCCGACCACCTCCACCGGGCGGGTGCCTAGGGAGTTGGGCCGCCTGGGTCAGTCAGGCTCAGGCTTGACCGACGTTTCTTTCCCGCCCCGCCGGCGGCGTGGGAAGTTCAGTGTCGTTCTCGGGAGGCGGAAGCCCAGTGGCAAAGATGCCGGAGGCCGGAGCTGTCAGGGCACCGTAGGCCCAGGGCAGGCCGCCTTTCCCCTCGAGCCGCCTTTGCCCCTCTATACCCCACCCGATTTCTTGTTTTTGTTTCCGGCTGCTCCAGGCTTTGCTTGGGTAAGAGGCCCGCCCATGGGGTACATTTTGCGACACATAAAGCTTTTTAAAATGTCGATTTATTAAAGTATAATTTACATATTATAAAGTACAATTGGATTAGTTTTGACAAATGCATATAGTTTGGAACCATCACCATAGTGCAGATGAAATATTTCCATCAGTCCAAAAATATATTATCAGGGCCCTTTGCAGCCAATCTCCTTCCCTATGCCATAAGCAAACTGCACAGAGGGCCCAGGAACTGGAACTCAGTGCAGGTAAAACAAACAGAAAAGTCATTTAATCCACCAAACCACAAAATACACTAGGAAAAAACTTACAATAAAGCAATTCTCACTATGCAGCAATGCCAATTTGTGACCTAGTAGCACAGTTACTGCAGGGCCTTTTCACTTTTTTTTTTGTCTTTTTGCCTTTTGTAGAGCCACACCTGCGGCATGTTGAGGTTCCCAGGCTAGGGGTCTAACAGGAGCTGTAGCTGCCGGCCTTCGCCACAGCCACAGCAACGCGGGATCCGAGCCGCGTCTGCAATCTACACCACAGCTCACGGCAACGCCGGATCCTTGACCCACTGAGCAAGGCCAGGGATCGAACCCGCAACCTCATGGTTCTTAGTCGGATTCGTTAACCACTGAGCCACGAAGGGAACTCCTCTTTTCACTTTCTTGAATTCAACACCCATGGAATTTAAGCCATCCATCTTCATCCTTTAAGGGAATAAGTCCCCCAGAAGACGACTTAGAGAAATTATTTTTGCACAAACATACCTCTTAGGCCCTATCACACATCTACTAAAACTTCCAATACTCCTGTACAAGGCTCCCTAGGCTAAAGAAACACTGCCCTATAACAATGCTAGTCTTATAAAGCCCATAGAACTTTTAGGTACATTAAGTGTTAAATTTCTGCTAACAAAAATGATAAAATATATAAATTTGTTCTACTCTCCACTTTTCACTTCTTGAGCTCAAGTCACAATACCAAAATAAGTTTAGCAAAAGTATTTTGTCACCTACTGTATTTGAAATATTTTTTTTTGGCTTTTTTTCTTTTTAGGTCTGCACCTGCGGTATATGGAGGTTCCCGAGCTAGGAGTCAAATCGGAGCTGTTGCTGCTGGCCTATGCCAGAGCCACAGCAAGGCCAGATCTGAGTCGTGTCTGCGACCTACAACAGACGGATTCTTAACCCACTGAGCAAGGCCAGTGGGATTGAACCTGCAACCTCATGGTTCCTAGTGGGACTTGTTTCCACCGCACCACGACGGGAACTCCTGAAATACTTATTCTTACCAAACTGACTGAAAAAAATAAGCATATTTACATGAAAAATTTGCTTGAACTGTGAATTCCCTAGGATACTTGAAACCATTGTGGTCCAAATGAAGGCACTGTCCTGTGATGCTTGAAATTCAAATGACTTTTATTTAAATTGAAAACAATACTTAAAACTGCATTTAGAGTCAAAAACCTTTTGTTTGTAAAAATCATTAAAGAGTATTTCTAGGTTAAAGCAGAAGTATTTCTAGGCTAACAAGACCAGATTTGACTTTGGACTTTATTCTTTAAACAAATTGTAGAGAATGGAGGGGGAAAAAAAACAACAAAACAGGTTATTTACAGAAAACAATATCTACATATGTACTTAGAAGTACAAAGAAGAGACTTAAGTATGTGCTGGCATTTCCGAAGCAGTTCTCAAAGAGCTTAGTTTAATTTTCTTGGAATTTAAAAATGTCTAAGATCCTTCTTCATCTTCGATCTTGGGAGCCAAATAGTACTTTAAATGTCCCATATCAGCAATTTTATACTCTACAACTGAAAGAAACAGAAACCTAGTTAATTACTGAAAATACCACATACACTACCTATAAAACAAGATTCAACAAATTTACTGTCTTACCAAGGGGTACATCTGCAGACATGCTGAGTGTTACTGTAGGAGAGAGTGGAGTGGCTTTTGTAAAGAAGTTCAGGTACCTCAGTGCAAAAGTTAGCTGAACTGGTTCATTCATCTCTATGGTAACCTAAGGGAGAAAACAAACTTCACCATACTGAAAAATATCAAGAAAGCTGCAACCCACTCATATATAATTACATTTTAAAGCAAAATAGGAGTTCCCTGGTGGCTCAGCAGGCTAAGATCTGACAACACTGCTGTGGTTCCAGTAGCTGCTGTGGCATGGGCCCAGGAACTTCCACATGCCTCAGTCATGGCCAAGGAGAAAATAAAAGCAAACAACCCCCTTTATCGGCTACTTTAGAGGGAGCTATGAAACTAATTTTGAAGACCGATAAATAAAGCAAAAGAAAGTGTTTAGCCTTCCTTTCCTATTTACACTGTAGCTCAGGTAGCCAACCATGGGGTTGCGGGTTCGATCCCTGGCCTTGCTCAGTGGGTTAAGGATCCCGAGTTGCCGTGAGCTGTGGTGTAGGCTGCAGATGCGGCTCGGATCCCATGTTGCTGTGGCTGTGGTGTAGGCCAGTAGCTACAGCTCCGATAGACCCCTAGCCTGGGAACCTCCATATGCCGCGGGTGCGGCCCTAGATAAGGCAAAAAGACAAAAAAATAAAAAAAATAAAACATTTCCACAATATTCGTCTAAATGTTAGCAACCTAGCTTCCCAATACTATTCTGTGTTTGGGTTTGATACACAAACCCATTGTTCTGTAGTTTATAAAGGTTGCATTGAATTTGAATTCCCTTCTCACAATTTAGATGGCACTTATAAACCACCTGAAGATGTCAACAGTCTTTCAGTTCTCACAAATTAGTTACTCGAAAATGCAAATTTTGACATTTTTCTTTACAGCTTTCTGTAATTTTAGCAGTTACCTTGCTACAGATGGAATGTTTGTGTGCGTTTCCCTCCCCCCAACCAAATTCACACTAAAACCAAATCCCCAATGTAGTGGTATTTGAGGTGGGGCCCTTGGGAGGTACTTAGGGTTAAGCAGACACAAAGATCTCCTTTGCCCCTTTCCCAGGCAAGAAGGCTGCTATGTGTGAACCAAGGAGCAGGTTCAGAAACCAAAATCTGCCAGCTTCCCACAGTCTCCATAACTGCGAGAAACAAATTTTCATCGTTTATGAGCCACTTACTTACTCTAAGGTATTTTGTTATAGCAGCCTAATGTTACTCTTCAAAGCACTTTGTTTACTTAAAAATTACTTACGGCTTCCTCCTCTTTATCAACATTACTTGTTTGTGACAACTTAATATTTCCATTTCCAAGTTCTCCACTTGCAGAAAACTTCACTCCATCTTTTGCACAGGAAATTACAACAGCGTCTCCAATATGACTGAGATCTCGGCATATACGTGCAAATTCACCAGAAGGCATCTTTACTACACAGCTGTATTCTTGTTCCTATGAAACAAGGAAACTTAAGTTCAATTGATGGAAATAAAAGCTTTTGCACCCTTTCTGAAGACAGCGTCTAAACAAGAAATCAGAATTTAAGGATTTCTGATTATTTTGAAATATCACTTTGTAAATTCTTAACATACTCTAACCACTCAAAAAATAAAAGGAGTTATAAAACAAGAATGTTTTAAGTATAATCAAAGGAGACAAATAGGAGCTTGAACTTTTACAGTAAATGCACTATCGAGGGAACAAGAGCCCCTCCCACCCCCATCACTCTACTGGGTTAAATCAAGAGAACATTAAGGGTATGACACACACACAATGATGGTGCAAAATAGACCTAATTGCTTTCCAAAATAAGAGAATACGATATCAGGCATTTAAAACATCTGAACACCTCTCATTTAGTATTGATAAACCGAACCATGATGAATTTCCGCTGAAATAGCTTTGAAATGTACTCAATAAAAAATTAAGCATTGTAGGAATAAAACAAAGATTCAATGAGATTAATGCAAATATGCACTTGGCAGGAATAAATTCAAAGTGATGAGCCACTGTAGAATAGCATCGTTTATATCAGTCTAAATATTCCACTTTGGAACATGTATGAGCAGATATACAGAAAAAGTTTTAGGAAGTAGGCTTTAAATTATCATTATTAATATATCTTATGTAACTATCATGACTGTGTATAATATGCTCAATCAGAAACTTTAATACTCACTGGAATTCCAAGTTGCTCAACATCTAAATCCATTAACTTCATTTCATAGTCTGAAACCTTTTCTTGATCTACCAAAAGAAAGCAAATGATGAAAAACATGTAAGTTTACATGTTTACAATGTAAAATTTACTGTCATAAATTTTACAATCACCACAAACATTACCTTAAATTTCCCTCAGCTTTGGGAAATAAAGACACTGCATTCTAATTTCCTCTAGCATAACTCAGAAGGGTATGACTTACTTGGAGCTTCAA
The DNA here is from genome assembly GCA_004024745.2 of Catagonus wagneri. Lineage (NCBI taxonomy): Eukaryota > Metazoa > Chordata > Mammalia > Artiodactyla > Tayassuidae > Catagonus > Catagonus wagneri. The sequence continues at coordinate 833,087 of PVHT021183554.1, forward strand.
ACACTAGTGCCAAGGTGTCTGCGTTATCTTCGGCCCTTAGTGTAATGATGTCTTCATTGCCAGCACATTTTAGTATTTTGGACATGCTGGAACACAGGAGACAGAGTTTAAAATCGACACCATCCTCTCAAGATCGTTAGCTTTCTAACTCAACACCACGAGTTACCACTTTTAACCATTAGACCATCTGTCGAATTGGCGAGTTTTGGGAATGTACTGCAGAAGGATGTGTAAGAGTCCAGTCGTTTTGGAATGCAATCTGCCGGTATTTATACTTATACTAAAAAGCACACATCCTAAGATGAGCAATTTCACTTCAGGCTATAAATAAAAGACCAGTGTTTTATAAACTGCAAATCCCTGTGGTGGGTGAAGTAAATTATTGGGCCGGACGACTTTAATGTACCTACTGAAATACAAGTCTATTATATTGAGTGTAGCACGTGTAAACATTTCTCACAAGCCTTAAAATTTAAACATGTGTATGTTCTAGGATAGGTAGTGATCCAAAAGTTGAAAGCCACTGCCCTGAAGAAATTTTTCCTCAAATTCATGATCTTAGGATGTTCACTGCAACTTTGAAGTAGGAAAGAAATAAGCTATTGTTCACAGACAGGGTGACAGAACTAGGCCACACTATAAAACGGCTCATCTAAAGCCGCCTGCAATTAATGACCAAGAGTTCTACAACAGTCTTTTCCCGGCATCTCGGAGAAGCCCGTCGTTTTCCCGCCACCACTTGCTTTGTGACTTTGGCGCGGAAAGAGCCGGTTCGCGCTGCAGTCAGCGCGGGCTTTCAGAACCGCGCGCTCTGCTGCTGGTCCCGCCCCCACGCCCACGCGCGCGCCACAGGCCAATGAGAAAGGTGCAGATGGCCCACGCCAGCCAATGAAGGCCCGTCTTGTGGGTGCTCCCGCCAAGAGCTGGAGGAAGGGGTGGACCCGGGCCCGACAGGATTCGGGGCTCACCTGGTAAGGTTCACGCCCATGGCCAAATTGCGGTCGCAGCGGTACGTGTCGAAGCCCTCGGAGCGCAGGGTGAGCTGCACCAAAGAGACATGAGACGAGTCCATGCTCTGCAGGTTCACGCCGCTGGAGCTGATGTCCCAGCAGGCCTCGTTGATGAGGTCCTTAAGCGCCTCCAGCACCTTCTTCAGGATAGAGCCCTGGACGAGGCGCGCCTCGAACATGATGGCGGAATCACAACGACGCGGCTACAGGTGGAAGAAAGAAGGAAGGAGTAGCCGGCTAAGGCTTCGGAAGTTGAAAGAGACAGAGGGAAAACGCAGCAACAGATCCTGAGCCGAAGGAAGCACACTGCCAGCTAGCCGCGCCTGCAGCGGTTTAATACAGCCGCGTCTGCAAGCGCGCGCTACGCAGCACGCCCTTCGTGGCGACGTCACCACGCTGCCCCGCCCACTGCCCAGGCGGAGAGGCTGCAGAGCCAATCTTGTCCCTGCTCCGCACGAAGCCCGTCCCACCCCGAACATCCATTGGAGAATATGAGTGTGGGGGCGGGCCAGGAATCCTGCGTCTT
>PVHT021183554.1:837959-891738 GCA_004024745.2 Catagonus wagneri
GCAGAGCCACAATGGGAACTCCTGTCATATATTTGACCATTGCATGCTTGTATTTTTCTATTAAACTGTCTTTTTCGTATTGATTAAAAGGAACACTTCATGTGTTACTCATTTCCCTATTGTAAATATCCCCCCTTGTTTCTTTTTTGCTCTTGTTTACAGCATTTCTTTCTTTCTTTTTTTTTTTTTTTTTTTGTCTTTTTCATTTTAGGGCTGCACTCCCGGCATGTGGAGGTTCCCAGGCTAGGGGTCTAATCGGAGCTACAGCTGCCAGCCTATGCCACAGCCACAGCAACGTGGGATCCAAGCCACGTCTGCAGCCTACATCACAGCTCATGGCAATGCCAGATCCTTAACCCACTGAGTGATGCCAGGGATCGAACCCGCAACCTCATGGTTCCTAGTCAGATTTGTTAACCACGGCGCCACGACGGGAACTCCATGTTTACAGCATTTCACTTTACTTGTTTCTAATATTTTAATCGGTCTGTAGAATTCTTTGGTTTTTCTACCATATATCCAGGTATGGGTTTAGTTTTATTTATCCTGTTCAGGGAATTTTGTGTTCCTCAGTCAGAAGATTCATGCATGTCGTCACGTCTAGAATATTGTTAACCATTATGACTTCAAAAATTGCCTTTCTCTGTTATCTCCCTCTAGCATTTCTATTAGATGGATCTATTTCATTGAACTTAACTTCAGTTGTAAGATGCCCCATTATTTTGTGTAACACAAGAAAGAAAATAAAATGTCAGATTATCAAGATTTAACATTTAGAATTTCTATTTTGTAATTATTGAAATAATTTTTACTTTAAAGAAAATTTTTTTTGCTTTTTTAGGGCTGCACCTGTGGTATGTGGAGATGGAGGTTCCCAGGCTAGGGGTCGAATCGGATCTACAGCTGCTGGCCAACACCACAGCCACAGCAACATAGGATCCAAGCCACGTCTGCAACCTACACCACAGCTCACGGCAACACCGGATCCTTAATCCACTGAGCAAGGCCAGGGATTGAACCTGTGTCCTCATGGATCCTAGTCAGATTTATTTCCACTGCACCATGACAGGAACTCCAAGAATTTTTGACTTTTAAAAACTTTTGTATTGTGGATTTCCCATGTGGATCAGCAGTAATGAACCTGGCTAGTATCCATGTCTTGGGTTCAATCCCTGGCCTTACTCAGTGGGTTAAGGATGTGGCGCTGCCATGAGCTAAGGTGTAGGTCACAGATGTGGCTTGTATCTGGTGTTGCTGTGGCTGTGGTGTAGGCCAGCAGCTACAGCTCTGATTCAGCTCCTAGCCTGGTAACTTCCATATGCCACAGGTGCAGCCTTAAACTAAAAAGACAAAAAAAGAGTATATCACTCTTGGACATAGTATGCATGCTATCTATCCAGATGTTAAAGCATTCCTAATATTTCTTCACATTCAGTTTCACACTCTGTTGCAGATACTGCTGTTTTTACATACATCATACTCTGTCGTCAAAGGTGGAGATCATGAAGTTCCCATCCAGGCACAGTGGAAACGAATCTGACTAGGAACCATGAAGTTGCAGGTTCGATCCTTGGCTTCCATCAGTGGATTAAGAATCCGGCATTCCTGTGAGCTGTGGTGTAGGTTGCAGATGTGGCTCAGATCTGGTGTTGCTGTGGCTGTGGCATAGGCCGGCGGCTACAGCTCCAATTAGGCCCCTAGCCTGGGAACCTCCATATGCCGCAGTGGCCCTAAAAAGACAAAAAGCCCCCCCCCCAAAAGGAGATGTTGCAGCATTTTTAGGGGTGGTACTCTTGTCTCTGGAATTTATTCCAAGTCCCTATCACTCACTTATAAATGTTTTGATACTGATCACTTTATGTGTGATCAACTATCCCTTTGCATACATTTCAGTATCAATACAGAACAGATGTATCCATTTGTGGGTATTTTCCTTTCTAGGCCCCTTTATTGTCTCAGTTCCTTTGCAAAAATTGTGGAATATATTCATTCTTCCAGTGAGGAACATTTGTTTCACTAATAACAAATACATACTCTGCTACTCTGTTTCTGTGCTTTGTGCTTACTTAATAACATTTTGGTTTAATGCCAAATCAAAGTGTTATTGATTTAAAGGCATTTTAAATGGCTATTAAACTTCACCCATGTGGTGCCAACAATGCACTTGATCAGGTGAAATGACCTAAGAATGGCTATAACCAGCGGTCAGAGCAGGCCTTTCCGAGAAGGTAGCGTTTTACCAAAGAAACTTTCTGTTTGAATGTTTGATGAGTGGAAGAAAGAGTATTCTAGGCTGAAAGTATAACATGTGAAAAGGACAGCACTCTTAGAAGGTGTTCAGATAGTAGTTTCTTTTAGAATTCAAAATTTTGTTGGGGTTTTATGGGGTTTTTTTTGTTTGTTTGTTCGTTTGCCGTGCTCATGGCACACAGAAATTCCTGGGCCAGGAAGCAAGTCAGCACCACACCAGTGACCTGAGTGGCAGCAATGACAGTACCAGATCCTAATCCACTGCACCATAAGGGAACGCCTCAAAGTTTTCTTTATAAGCATTTTCCCCCAGTTTTATCCATATAATAGAACTCAAAGTTCGATGAGTCCGAAATACACTGAACAATGGAAAGAGTGGTGCAAGTCGAAGTTGCAAAGAGAGACAAGGATGAAATCTTAAAGCACTTTACAAGCCCTCTATAAGTGAAAGGAAAAGTTATCAAAATAAGGCATTTAACATGAGATGGTTTCTATTTTAAGAGGATCAATTTAGCATCTGGTAAAGGTGCTATTTTGATCAGTGAGAAGAAGAACGAAGGAGTGGCTCTGTGGTTAACAAACCCAACTAGTAACCATGAGGTTGCGGGTTCGATCCCTGGCCTCGCTCCGTGGGTTAAGGATCCGGCCTTGCCCTGAGCTGTGGTATAGGTTGCAGGCGTGGCTGTGGCTTAGGCTGGCAGCTACAGCTCCGATTTGACCCGTAGCCTGGGAACCTCCATATGCTGATGGTGCGGCCCTAAAATGACAAAAAAAAAGAAAGAAAAAGAATGAATTAAATTATGATCAAACAATTGGTTAACCTTCTAGGAAAGAATAACTCTTCCTAATAACTATTCAACAAAATAGATTCAAGATAGATTAAATAACATTCAAATAAATGTAAGTCCAATAAGATATTAAATAGTATTTTGCTAAATATTTGAGATCCTGTGGGTTTCTTAACATAAGAGTAAAATAAATAAATAAAACCTAAGGGAGTTCCTTTTGTGGCTCAGCAGGTTAAGAACATGACACTGTCTCACTGAGAATGTGAGTTTGATCCCTGATCTTGCTCAGTGGGTTAAGGATCTGGCATTGCTGCAAGCCGCAGTGTAGGTTGCAGATGTGGCTCAGATCTGGTGTTGCTGCGGCACAGGTCTAAGCTGCAGCTCTGATTCAACCCCTAGTCCAGGAACATCCATATGCCCCAGGTGGAGCCATAAAAAGAAAACAAAAAAACAAAAAACCCATAAAGATCAACTATAATAATAATAAAAAAAAAAACCCATAAGGAATAACTACAGAAGTTTTAAGACTTTGGTGTGCCTAAAAACTTGTGTTAGTATACTTTGTCTCCATAACAGAGAACCCAATTCAAACTGATTAAAAGGGAACTTAATGCATCTAAACAGAAAGTCGGAGGTCTCTGGCTTCCACTGCTAAAGGTCCAGTCTTAGTAAATGTATGGGAGTTCCCGTCCTGGCTCAGTGGTTAATGAATTTGATCTAAGAACCATGAGGTTGAGGGTTCAATCCCTGGCCTTGCTCAGTGGGTTAAGGATCCAGCGTTGTCGTAAGCCATGGTATAGGTTGCAGATGCGTCTTAGATCCCGAGTGGCTGTGGCTGTGGCTGTGGCAAAGGCCGGCAGCTACAGCTCCTGTTAGACCCCTAGCCTGGGAACCTCCATATGCCATGGGTGCAGCCCTAGATAAGACCAAAAAAAAAAAAAAACGCACACACACAAAAAAAGTAAATGTATGAAAAATGGTTAGCCATAGTAATAAGCAAATGAATGTAAAGAGAGAGAGTATTTTAACCTACTAAATAAATAAAAATTGTATTAACACCCACTTCTTAGGGAGGATGTAAGGAAGTGGGCACTTTCATGAACTGAAGATGGGAGTGTAAACTGTAATTTTTTTTTTTTTGTCTTTTTAAGGCTGCAGCTGCAGCATATGGAGGTTCTCAGGCTAGGGGTCTAATCGGAGCTGTTGCTGCCGGCCTACACCAGAGCTACATCAATGCCAGATCCGAGCCGCGTCTGCAACCTACACCACACCTCACAGTCAATGCCGGATTCTTAACCCACTGAGCGATGCCAGGGATCGAACCCACAACCTCATGGTTCCTAATCAGATTCGTTTCCTCTGCGCCGTGACGGGAACTCCTAAACTGTAACTTTTTGATAGGAATTTGGAAATGTGTATGCAAAGCCTTAGAATTTTATTCTTTGACACAAAAATTCAATCTACATGATTTTTTTTCTTTTCCTTTTTTTCTGTGTGTGTCTCTTTAGGGCTGCACCTATGGCATATGGAGGTTCCCAGGCCAGGGGTCAAATTGGAGCTATAGCTGCTGGCCCTCGCCATAGCCACAGCAATCAAGATCTGAGCTGCTTCTGCAGCCTATACCACAGCTCAGGGCAGTGGATCCTTAACCCACTGAGGAGGGCCAGGGAATGAACCTGGATTTTCATGGATATTAATCAGATTCCTTTCCTCTGAGCCTCAATGGGAACTCTAGATTTTTTTCCTAGAGAAATAATCAGAGGTATTTACCAAGATAAGGCATGTTTAAGAGTGTTTCTTATAGAATTATTAACAATTCCTCTGAAAATGGAAATAATCTTGAGGTCTATTAATTGGTCTTTGTTAGGTAAATTGTGGAATATTATAAATATTATAAATTGTGGAATATAAATTTGTGAAATATTATGAATATTATAATTTGTGGAGTATTATACAGCCTTTCAAATACCATTATCAAAAGGCATTTAATGTTAAAGAGAAAAGTCAGGTTATGAAATAGTATAAACAACAGAATCCCAGAGTTCTTGTCATGGCTCAGTGGAAACGAATCCGACTAGGAACTATGAGGTTGCAGGTTCGATCCCTGGCCTCGCTCAGTGGGTTAAGGATCTGGCGTTGCCCTGAGCTGTGGTGTAGGTTGCAGGCGTGGCTTGGATCCCACATTGCTGTGGCTGTGGCTGTGGCTGGCAGCTGTAGATCCGATTCGACCCCTAGCCTGGGAACCTCCACATGCTGTGCGTGCAGCCCTGAAAAAAAAAATAAAAAAACCAACAACAGAATCCCAATTTTCTAAAATTATTATATCTGAGTGTATGGTGCACATAGAATAAAAGGCAATGATATACATATTAACAGTATATTCTTCATTTCCCACACTTTCTTCATTAAGCATGTATTGTTGGAGTTCCCTTCGTGGCTCAGTGGTTAATGAATCCGACTAAGAACCATGAGGTTGCGGGTTTGACCCCTGGCCTTGCTCAGTGGGTTAAGGATCTGGCATTGCCGTGAGCTGTGGTGATGGTTGCAGACACGGCTCGGATCCCGCGTTGCTGTGGCTGTGGCGAAGGCCGGCAGCTACAGCTCCTGTTAGACCCCTAGCCTGAGAACCTCCATATGCCGTGGGTGTGGCTCTACATAAAAGGCAAAAAGACAAAAAAAAAAGCACGTATTGATCAGAAAATGTTAATGCATATTGGGAGACATAAATGCTATAAACCAATATAATTTCTGGCAAATTTCTTTGTAAGGAGATATCATATATTAAAGTGAGTCTCAGTCCTAGCTGCACATGACTCCCCTGGGGAAGCTCAACAAACCAAAACAAAAAACCTATTTCCGCTAGTGCCCATCTTTACAGGTTCTTATTTAGTTGGTCTAGGATGGGCCCTCCACTGGTAATTTTAGAAGCCTCCCAGGGAATTCTAATAAATAATCAGGACAGAAAAGTACTGTTTTGGCATGTGTGATCAACTGATGAATATTTTTTTCTTAAAGCCACCTGCACCGCCATGTAGATTATTAGTTTGAAAAAGTAAGCCCTACGGTTTGCCAGAGAAAAGACTGAAATTTTAGTTTAGATGGACTGTGTATTACTCTATAATAGGTCTATAAGTGTGTGGGAGTGCAGGATTTGCAATTTATTTTTTGTTTTTTGGCCACACCTGAAGCATATGAAAGTTCTCGGGCTAGGGATTGAATCCAAGCAGTACCTGTAACCCACGCAGCTGCGGCAACTCGAGATCCCTAACGCATTGCACCAGGCTGGAGATAGAGCTCACCATTGCAGAGGCAACACTGGATCCTTAACACCACTGCATCACAGTGAGAACTGCATTTTTTAAACTTTAAGAAATTAGACAATTCTGCATAGCCTATTCTCAATTTCATTTGGCATGTCATCTCATTAAATTGAATTAGAAGTTTTAGCTATTTGAGGACACTTGTCAAACTGAGAACTAGAAAGGTAATATGTAGGATGAGAAAAAGAGCAGATCAAGAAAATTTTAAAAAGAATGCATTGTTTCAAGTATTCATTTATCGCCAATTTGTCCCTTCTAAGAGAGGAAAAACACTATTCAGGAAACCAAAGAAACTTCTGGTCACTTGCACCTAGGCAGTTTTCAATAAAGAAGGTGGGAGTTTATTTTTTAAATTTTTTCTTCTTTTTTTGTCTTTTTGCCTTTTCTAGGGCCGCACTCACGACATATGGAGGTTCCCAGGCCAGGGGTCTAACAGGAGCTGTAGCTGCTGGCCTACACTACAGCCACAGCAACGCGGGATCCGAGCCACGTCTGCAACCTATACCATAGCTCACGCCAACGCCAGATCCTTAACCCACTGAGCGAGGCCAGGGACTGAATCTGCAACCTCATGTTTCCTAGTCGGATTCGTTAAACACTGAGCCACCTCGGGAACTCCTTTATTTATTTATTTTTTAGTTTTTTGTCTTTTTAAATTATAGAATGATAATAATTACAGCAATATTTGCCCACTTATGCTGAGGTTGCAGTCAGTCTACACACTCGGGGAACTAAAATTCTTATGCTTTCCAGCTGGAAGTGAGGTGGGGGGGATTTTTTACTTTTAATTTCTGTCTGCATATGAGGGAGAGGCTCTAAAGCTTTTATTTCCAGAAGTCCGAACACCTGATCCCTGTTCACCACAGTACTGACTTCAGAATTGTACCTGGTCTGAGTTCCATTAGCTTGTGAGGACCGAGTGCGATGGATTAAAGTTTCATTCAGCCAAATTGTAGGGAGTTATAAACCCTGGTAATTACACTGTGCTTTTTGAGTATACTTTCATAGAAGTCCAGAAAATATAATGCCCTTTTCAGAATTCTCACTATTTTCCCAAAACCCATGGGGTCTGTCAAAATTGCCAATACAAAATTGCAACTCCCATGTGTGCATAATTCTCTCTTAAACTACAATATGCTTAAGGGAAGGGACCCCATTTTAAAGTTGTTTTATATCATTTACAAGGCAGTAAAGAGGACCCGCTGAAGGCAATGCTTGAGCAACACAGATATTAACAGTGAATTTAGGAAGGCCAGGAATCTGTACAGTGGTTAGAGTAGGCACAAACAAATCTGTGTTCTAATTCTCAGTGGATACTTTTTAGTCATGAGACCTTGGCTAAATCATTTTCCTTTAGGAGAAACTTTAAATCCATTGAACAGGTATGTCAGGTACACGGGGGTCAGGCTGTGAACAAAGCAGACCGTAGTCCTGTCCAAGAAAGGTCTTTCAATGGTGCAGATGACAGAAATTTGAAGAACCGTGGAAGTCTTATCTGTAAAATGGAAATCATATCCACTTCCAAGTGTTGTGCAGATTAAATGGGATAAAGTAAAGCGATTACATGGTACGATGCCCAGCATATACTTAACGCTGAGTTAAGTAGTAGAAGATAACTTGGCAAGGCAAGGGAGGCTAACGTTTGGCGTGAGCGCCTTCTCTAACACAGGTGGACTTGCCAGGCTTTTCCTCTCAGAGCCTAACAACTTATCTGTGTGAGGGAAGAACCCTGGCTACAGAGGACAGGAAGCCGAGGGGAGCAAGCGCACGACCGGCTGGAGCCTGGGAACTGCCACCCACCGGCCCTAGCTACCTGTTACCTCCAAGACCTAGGGTACCAGCTCTTGAGCTCCCATTGGTTAGTCTCTCTCGGACACGCACGCCTTTTCCCGCCCCCTCGTGTTGCTACCCAGTGCTCGCCTCGCCACCCGGCTCTGCTGGCCCCGCCCCCAGCGCCCCTCCTCCCCGACGGATTCGCGCCATTGGTGGATCTCTGGGGCCGTGATGGCGGCGGTGCGCGTGCGCGCTCGTCCCGGGGCCTCCCGAGAGAAGGAGCTAGCGGGCCGGGGCCGGAGGAGGCTGACTGCGCTCCGCCCGGGTGAAAGGGCGGCGGCAGCGCCGGGCGGGGACGAGTTCCAGGACTGCAGGCCGGGCTGCCGTGCGGCCTGGGAGCCGCTGCGGAGCCGCGCGCTGCTCAGGCGAGGCGGGGCTGGAGCGCTGAGCTGCCGGCCGCAGCGGCCGCCGTACCCGCCCGCGGCGACGTAGTGCCTGTGTCTCCAGCATGACGGAGCTAAGGCAGAGGGTGGTCCACGACCCGGACGCACCGCCCGAGGACAAGGTAGCGGCGGCATCGGCATCGGGGGGGCGCGGCCGGGCAGCGGCGTCCCACGGAGGTCCGTGAGCGGCGCGCGCAGAGGGGTCATCTCTCCATCTGACTCTTTGGAGCGGCCGCCGGCGCCACCTGGCCTCGTCGGCGCGGAGGGTCCTCGGTTGCGGGGCCCCGCGGTGCGCGCGCCAGGGTTCAGCGGGTCGGGGTCCCGGGGACCTGGCTCTGGAGTCTGGTTGGAGGTAGTATCTGTGGGGCGCGGGAAGGAGCGCGCGAGGGGTTGCGCACGTCCACCTGCCTCCCAGGGCTGGTTGAGGGTGCCCCACCAGCCCTCCGTCTCCCCAAGGCCTTCCTGGGGTGTGAAGACGTCGAGACCCCGCAAGGACTTCTCTGAGTGTGACTTAGCCTCTCTGCTCTCCTTTAAAATATTACTTGGGCTTTGGGGGTGTATCAAGACAAGGCCATGAGATTTGCTTGTTAGGAAGTTTAATAAACCCCTTCTGCTGGCTTAAAGTTAAATCTCTTGATTTTAAGCAGAGACATCTCTTTAACTCATATCCCAGTAGAAGGCTTGTATCCTGCTTCAAATGTGGGCGTTGATGAGGTAGAAGAGGAGGGTAGCAAAGAGGCCATCTTGGCAGGGCATAGCTGGGTGAGGGATGAGGGGCTGGACTCCTTTGATTGAAGTGGAAGGTTTGTGTAGCAGAGTTGAGAAAGGTGAGAAGTGGTTGTTATTTTGGACGTTGAAGGACAGCATCAACTTCACGGTAGTATTTCCAGCCTGGAGTTAGCAGTGATCAGGAGCAGTGCTTTCGGTAAATTGATCTGACAGTGACGTGTAGAATGGACTGAAGGAGTCTGGACCAGAATGAAAGAACCTGGTTGACTCACAGGTCGCCAGCCGGTGACCTACAGATATTTTCTTTGGTCCCTATGTTGCGTTAAAAAACAGAGAGTTTCCCCCAACAATCTGAATTTATTCTCTGTCTTGCATAATTGGAGGATCTGCCATCACATTTCCACCTGATTAATTTGGCTGGAACAGCTGTTCCCACCAATCCTTGTTGCCCAACACCCGGCCTGCAGTACCCGTTTATGAGCTTTTTGTTTTTGATAACTGGAGGAAAGGAACATTAGGGAGATGGCAGAGAGGAAAAAAAGCACAAGATTTAGTGTCAGGGTGTCAAGAGAGCAATTATACTAGAAGGAGTGTTTTGGGTGAAAAGTAAGGGGTTTTAAACAGTTTTATTGGTTATGACAGTGGATCATCCAAGAAGAACTCTCCATAATGATTTTTAGAATATGTTTTGGAGAAAATTTAGGGCTTGGGTGCAAGTTCAGGAGTCACAGAGACAAGGTACTTTGAGGTCTCTAATCTCTAATCTGCCTATTAAATGTCCTTATTCCACCTGAAGGAGCTCTGTCTTCAGCCTCTCTATGCCTGTTGGGTTTCCAGATATTTGGGGGGCTGTGTAGCCCTACTTATGGGTGTACATGTATAACTGAATCACTTTGTTGTACAGCAGAAATTATCACAACACTGTAAGTCACCTATACTTCAATAAAACTTTAAAAAGTGAAAAAGCAAGAAAAAGGGTGAGAGATCAGACTTGATGTTGACTGAGACTTCGTGATTTTTAGAAGGTGTGAGAGGAGGGAGAAAAAAGAAAGCATGATAACTAGTGGGCTCTATTTTTGAAAAGCTATTTGTAATAATTAGACATACTTCGTGGTAAAAACAAGCAAACCCACACACCCAAAACTCAGGAAGTTCTGAGGTGAAACTTAAAATTTCTCTCCTCTCCACCCAACTACTCTCAGACAAAAGTGAGTTCATCCTTAAATACTTCCCTATTCCTTGTTTTAGGTAGGGAAGGTAAGAGGAGCCATCCAGCTAAAGGTATCTTATTTATTTATTTATTTAAAACTGCTAACGCTGCTTATATGAGGACAGAATGCCTGAGGCTTTGAGGTTCACTGAGTGCTTATTGTTCCCTAAACACAGAAGCTGCTGCATTCTGTTAAAAGCCTGATGTAGTCCATTAGCCCAGAACAAGGCAGTTGGCCTCTCACTGAATATTTCTGAATTATCATGCATGGGATTTTTAATAATAAAGATGCATCTTAAGAACTGAGGAATGCTTTCTTTGTCTTTGATGAATGTGTTTAAAGTTTTAAAATTAAGCTTATTTTACAGTATGAAAAACTTACTGTCAGAAGTCTTTGCTGATATTCTTGGGTTATAATTTAAGAAAATTAGAAATAATAAAATGGGTATCTTTTAGGGAAATACATGGTAACATGGGAACTTTCTTATTTCATAATAGAAGAATTCAGAAAACAGTGTAAGATCAGTTCATTAAAAGAACTAGAACAGATTTGAAAGTTTAAAAAATGTTACAATTGCTTAACTTGTTGCAAAATGTTTTGTAAATAAACAGACCCATGGTTAGTTTCAAAGTAATCTGGGGAATGTGTTTATTATAAAAGTCAGAAGGTATTTTGTTATATTTAGCATCCTAGAATGGAATTGTCAAAGCCCATTGCTAATAAAGGAAATGTTTTCCTCTGGGAACCTCGCTTATAATTTTAAAGTCCCAAAGCACAATACCGTTGCCAAACTAAGAAACTTGGAATTTAAGCTTCCCACCTACCCGTGTTTTTCCAATGGAGCTTAGAAAAGAAAAGAATGAAATGTGGACCAAAGGACCAGAATATTAAAATTTATGGTTGGGTTGGGACTTCATGGGACTTTGTTTTGGAGGTTAGAATGAAGGATTTTTCTGGTCTACTTAGATTCAGGAGTGTTATTTAAACTAGAGCTTTACTCATTTCAAGACTTCCTTTCTAGATTGATGAAACCAGTATGAAGAGGAAATAGCCACATCATTTAGAAAGGGGAGTTTAAAGTTGAACTGAAGGCTTTGGTTTTAAGAGCTTAAGAATCAGCTAGATCTATCTTGAGCCTGGACTCTGCCACGTAGCAGCTATATTGATTGAGCAAATCGCTGAACTTATATAAAACCCTCTGTCCATTTCTAAAACAGTGGCGGTGAGCATGTGCTTCAGAGGATATTCCTGTGGATTAAATGAGTAGACATATTACAAATGTAGGACAGGAATTGTCACATTGTAACAGTATGTTAGCTAGTGTTGTTTCTGGTTGAAATATAGTTTCATAGAAAAAAAGACTTTAATATGCACCTTCTACTCTTGGAAGATGATTAAATGTTAAAGTTTATAGTTTCAGAGTAAGCTTTTCCTATTTATTACCTTTTAAGGAAAGTTTTACAGACAGGGCTTGGCCCTCTATGACCCATCTTTTCAGTTCATTTTCTTGCTAAATTTTTCAGTGCTTGGAAAAGTTAGCTGTAGAAGGAACATTGCTACATGCAGTTATCTTCTTTTTAAACACTAGCTGTATTTTAGAACAGTGATGAATCATTAAATATGGCTTTCTAATAGATTTTAAGAATGAACTGCTGAAATAATAAAATCTTATTTTCAGAGCTGTAACTACTTTAGATGTAGGAGAAATGAGAAAGGCTTTATTTTTTCAAACTTTTTTTTTTACATTGAGAAATAGTTTGAGTGTTGAAAAATCAGTAAACCTTAACACTGGTTCTCAGACTTAAATAGGAAGAGAAGATGAAAGGTTTTTTCTTTTTTGTTTTTTTTTCCCTAAGGGCCATACCTGTGGCATATGGAGAGTCCCAGGCTAGGGGTCTAACTTGAGCTGTAGCTGCCAGCCTATGCCGCAGCCACAGGAACGTGGGATCCGAGTTTCATCTGTAACCTACCTCATAGCTCACCGCAATGCCAGATCCTTAAGCCATTGAGCAGAGGCCAGGGCTCAAACCTGCATGCTCATGGATGCTGGTCAGATTCACTAACTGCTGAGCCACGAGAACTCCAAACAGTATAAGTTTATTTTAAAAACTCAATTACTTACTATTTTATGACTTATAATTAGTTTTTTTCCAAAATCTAATTTTGTTTAAACTGTTTTGTGTTTGCATGAATTTGTAATATTTCATTAGCCTTTAACATCTTTTAAAATATTAAGTTACTCTCTTGAGATGTTAGAACTAGAAGGGATTATAGGGGTCCTTTTTAATTTAATTTTTTATTTTTTGGCTGACCCAAGGCATATGGAGTTCCCAGGCCACGGATCAGATCTGAACCTCAGTTTCGGCCTATGCTGCTGCTGTGTCGACGTGGGATTTTTTTTTTTTAGGGCCTCACTGGTGACATATGGAAGTTCCGGTCTAGGGGTCGAGTTGGAGCTGTAACTGCTGGCCTCCCACAGCCACAGCAACGCTGGATCTGAGTCATGTCTTCCATCTACACCATAGCTCGTGGCAACACTGACCATTAACCCACCGAGCAAGGCCAGAGATTGAACCCACATCCTCATGGATACTAGTCGGGCTCGTTACTGCCAATCCACAATGAGAACTCCAACAGGGGGTCTTTTAACGTGCTCTGCCCGGGCTGGGAATGGAACCTGCGTCCTAGAGCTGCAGAGACTCCAAGGGGTCCTTATTTAATAGCAGAAGATACCTGAAGTCTAGAGAGTTTTCTTGCTCAAGGTCATGCAGCTCAAGATGCAGAGTGGTTAATGGTATGAAAGTTTTCCAATTTGTTTTCACTCATTATGTTGCATAACATTTTCTTTGAGGACACAGACTTAGTGTACGGACAGCGAAAGCATTGACTGGCTTTGATAGAAAAAAAGCCCAAATATCACCTATTTTTCTCATATGGCTACAAAGTCAGAAAAATAGTAAAATCTTTCAAGATGTCAAGTGTATGTGTGTATATACATATATACACGTGTGTGTGTGTGTGTATATATATATATACATAAAATTCCTTCTCAGTGAATGTGGAGAAAGTGAGACATTGGGTTTTTTGCTAGAAAATTTGGTTAGGCCCAAGTTTTCCCAGTTATTGGGAAAGTGGGGATTTTTATATTTTAAGTCCACTTCTGGGAGCAGCCACTTGGGTATCTTTGAAAGGAATTTCCAGAAAGGTGCAGGCTCTTCACTCTAAGCTGCGCGTAAGGCTGCTCAGAATAAATATTTTCTGGTTGGTGACCCAGGCTTAGAACTGTTTGTTCTAGCAATAATCAGTCATTCAGTATTCATCACACTTTAGGACATTCATCGAATCCAAGCTCTGCTGTTTACAGTCTTGGCAGTTCTGAGGGGAGGGCAGGGGTCTGGGCTCATGAGGAAAATGTTCAGGATTTTATATCAGTTTTGCTCCAGATAATCCATTCTTTCTCCACTGATTCGAAGAAATAATTTTCTTTTGTCAGAGCCACTTTTTTAAAAAACAGTTGTACCTGTGGCATATGGAAGTTCCCAGGCCAGGGTTGAATTGGAGCTGCAGGCTGATGCCATAGGCCTGAGCCACATCTGTGACCTGTGTTGCAGCTTCCAGATCCCTAACCCACTGAGCCCGGGATCGAATCCACATCCCGCTGAGCCACAACAGGAACTCTGTGGAAATCAGATACTTCTGAATGTGTCTGGGAAGCTTTTGAAATAACTTGTAATTAATTTCACAGTGCAGATAATCACCCTTTAAGCTGTTTGAAAAAAAAGTGGCGTCAGTATTTCTGATTTGGGCACTCTGCTGTCCTTTCTAGGACCCACATAGGTAGATCCAGAGGGCTTGCAGAGTAACTTCTGCACACAGCTGCTTAACCTGCTTCCTGTGCTGTGACAGCCTCCCCTGCCTTCCTGTTGAGTTGCTGAGGGTAACAGAGCACAGCCTTTCACTTACAGACTGCCTCTGGTTTGGAACAGAGACCCTGACTCTTTCTTTCCTTTTTTTTTTGCATTTTAGGGCTGCACTTGTGGCATATGGAGGTTCCCAGGCTAGGGGTTGAAACGGAGCTATAGCTGCGGGCCTGCACCACAGCCACAGCAATGCAGGATCTGAGCCACATCTGCATCACAGCTCACGGCAACGCCAGACCCTTAACCCAGTGAGTGAGGCCAGAGTTCGAACCTGCAGCCTCATTGTTCCGAGTTGGATTTGTTTCCGCTGCGCCACGATGGGAACTCCCAGAGACCCTGACTCTTGACTGTCATTTTACCAGGCTCTCCTTGGGAGAATACTGATTTGTCCCTGGCCTTGGGTGGGGTTCTTGCCTTCCAAGCCTTGCTGGCCTCGGTGGGGGGTGGGGGTGGGGGGATGAGAGCCAGCCAGGGCAGACCTGGTCCCCATCGGGCAGCTCGCCCTGCCAGTCCCAGATCTTTGTTCTTATGCTGTTTGCCTCAAACATGGGCATGGCATAGGGCCCACTCAGTTGAGTGACCTTTTAAAGAGAGTTAAACTGTATTATTTTGCCTGGACATGTGGGGTATGTGCGTGGTTCAGAATTTGAAAGGTGCAAAGTGTACACTACAAAAGCCTCCCTACTGCCTCCCTCATTCTCCTCCTTCCAGGTTATAGTGCTCAGGATCGTCCACTGTTGGTACAGAAGGACTTGAACTGTCCTTTTGTCTTGTTGCCCTTTGAGAGCAGCCCTTTCCCAGTAGAGTCCCCACAGGGCCAGCCTGGGCTTCCCTGTGAAGACTTCACTGGGCTTTTGAAAGGTCCTGGAGACCTGGGATAGACTGGCAGCGTTCTCCGTCTTGGATCTCTGACACTGAGAGGACATCTGTCATTGACCCGGATCCCTCACTGGGTGACTCTCAGAGCCTTGTCCCCACAGTCTGTGTCCTGCTAGTCCTATGGTTTCAGTGATCTGTGAGGAATTCCTAGGTGTATGTCCCTTAGTCAACACAAGCTTACTTTGTCTCAAGCCTGACTTTTCTCGTTTTAGGCGGTGACTTTCCTCCTGTCTGCTCTGCTCCAGCTTGAAATCCATTAGTCCCCAGGTCTCTGCTCTCACATCCAGTCCAGGCCACAGGTTCTCACCAGATTTTAGCTGGATTCCTTATCTGTTGCTTATGTGTATTTTAGATAGTTTAGGACTCAATGCCTGAACTGTTGTGAACTCTTATAATTGAGCACAGTACACAAAGTTGCTATAATCAAAACAGCATGCTATTGAGTTCCCGCCATGGCACAATGGGTTAAGAACCTAACTGCAGTAGGCTTAGGTCACTGCAGAAACAAGGGTTTGCTCCCTAGCCCAGTGCAGTGGGTTAAAGGATCCGGTGTTGCTGCAGCTATGGTGTAGTTTGCAGCTGCGGCTCAGATTCATTCCCTGGCCCAGGAATTTCCATGTGCCATGGGCAATGCCGTAAACAACAACAAAAAAACCTAGAGTGGTTTGGCACAAAAACAGACATATGGGATCAGAGGAACTTAATGACCCAGAAAAAAACACAACACACCTATAGTCAATTAATCTTCAACAAAAGACAGGAATGTACAATAGAGAAAAGACAGTCTCGTCGTCTTCAGCAAGTGGTGCTGGGAAAGCTGGACAGCTCTGTGTAAGTCAGTGAAGTTTTTGTGTAAGTCCATACACAAAAATAAACCCAAAATGGCTTAAAGACTTTCATTTAAGACATGAGGCCATAAAATTCCTAGATGATAGCTTGCCTTTTTATGCTGTCAGGAGCATTTTCCCACATCGTTAAAGTTCATAAAGATTCTTTGCAAACCAGTATTTAAAACTTTTTTTATGATGGAAGAAATATAAGAAAAAAGGTATTCATTAGAAAAGCATCAAAGAGATATCACCTTAATCCTGCCACTCAGAGATAACCACTGTTAATGTTTCTTTTTATACACACTGCATATTCCTATACTGTGTGTGCTGTGAACACCCCCTGCTCCCGCCTTCTTTTTTTTAAAGTGCCACATCTGCAGCACATGGAAGTTCCGGGCTAGGGGTGGAATCGGAGCTGCATCTGCTGGCCTACACCAGAGCCACACTGATGCAGGATCCGAGCTGCACCTGTAACGTACACAGCAGCTTGTGACAATGCCAGATTCTTAACCCACTGAGCGAGGCCAGGGATCAAACCTGCATCCTCATGGATACTAGTCGGGTTCATAATCCACTGAGCCACAGTGGGAACTCCCTAAAATCTATTTTTTTTCTTTTTTCTTTTTTGTCTGTCCTGTGGTACATGGAGTTTTTGGGCCAGGGATCAGATCCAGGCCACAGTTGCAACTTATACCACAGCTGTCGTAACGCCGGATTCTTGACCCACTGTGCCAGGCGGGGGATCGAACCTGCGACCCAGCTTTCCAGAGACATTGCCGATCCTGTTGTGCCACAACAGGAACTCACCATTTTTAACTTAAGAATATGCCTTAAACATTGTTCAGATCTTTAAATATTTTAACCCACTTTTAATGACTGTATGTTGTGTCATTTCATTAACTTACTGAACCAGTCAGGCACTTAAGTTGTTTTTAAGTTTTTTTGCTGTTGTAATTTGCTGTAGGAGACACCCTTGTGTTAAAAAATGGGAAAATGAAATCTTTCTGCACATGCATATCCTTAGATCTATGTTTAGAACTGCCAACTCAAAAGGGGAGGTACACTGTTTAGGCTTTTGATACAGATAACATATTTTCTTCCTGCAGTAAATTTGTAGTCACTGTAACTACATGGATGCATTTGACCTTGGGGTCTCTCCCCAGAAAGGAATACTGGATATTCACTTGTTTCTTGAGATATGTGTGTGTGTGTGTGTGTGTGTATAAAATTTTTTGGGGGGAGGGAGTTGCACCTGCAGCATATGGAGGTTCCCAGGCTAGGGGTCGAATTGGAGCTATAGCTGCCTGCCTACACCACAGCCACAGCAACTTGGGATCCTAGCCGCATCTGTGACCTACACCACAGCTCTCGGCAACCCCAGATCCCTGACCCACCGAATGAGGGATCAAACCCACATCCTCATGGATAGTAGTCAGATTCGTTTCCACTGTGCCACAACGGGAACTCCCAACTTGTTTGGTCCGGTGGTTATAAGCACAGAGTCTGGAGTTGGACCTGTTGGTTTATAACTTAGCTCTACCATTAATTTGCTTGAGTTTTCTCATCTGAACAATTGTGCTTAGAATGGAGTTGTTCTTTTTTTTTTTTTTTTTTTTGTCTTTTTGCCTTATGTAGGGCCACACCCATGGCATATGGAGGTTCCCAGGCTAGGGGTCTAACAGGAGCTGTAGCTGCCGGCCTTCGCCACAGCATCACGGGATCTGAGCCGTATCTGCAACCTACACCACAGCTCACGGCACCTCCGGATCCTTAACCCACTGAGCAAGGCCAGGGATCGAACCTGCAACCTCATGGTTCCTAGTCAGATTCGTTAACCACTGAGCCATGACGGGAACTCCCTGTTAGGCCATTTTTTAAAAGAAAGCTTCTTAGCCTTACAAGGCATGTGTTGCCAATATGACTCTCAAAATATCAGCACCTTTGGAGACCGCACATCTCTTTTGGAATTTAATATACTATTCAAAATGTGTAGTGATTCTGATGTTCTCCCAGTCTTGTTTGAAATGTAACTCAAAAGGTTCCCCAATGCATTGTTCTGTTAAAAATGCTGAATGGGGAGTTCTCTAGTGGTGCAGCAGTGGGTTCGGGATCCAGCATTGTCACTGCAGCAGCTTAGGTTGCTGCTGAGGCTCAGAGTTGATCCTTGGCCTGGGAACTTCCACATGCCATGAGTACAACCAAAAATAAGAAAAAAAATGGAATTCCCTTCGTGGTTCAGTGGTAAATGAACTCAACCTGTCCGGTTCCATGAGGATCCATGAGGATGTGGGTTTGATCAGTCCCTGGCCTCACTCAGTGGATAAGGATCCTGTGTTGCCATGAGCTATAGTGTAGGTTGCAGGCGCAGCTTGGGTCCCATGTTGCTGTGGCTGTGGTGTAGGCTGGCAGCTGCCACTCCGATTCCACTCCTCCCTTGGGAACATCCATAAGCCATGGGTGTGGCCCTAAAAAAAAAAATTCTGAATGGATCTTTGGGACTAAATACACATGTTTTTCCCCTAAACATTGGCTGAAAATATCATGAGGAGGATCATGTGCATTCTATGAAGCCTGTGTATTGATCCATATATGTATTTCCAGGAAAATATGAGCTGGGGAGGGTTTGCAGGGTTTGCTTGCTTGATCCGGTTTCTTTTTCTGGCCTACAGAACTCATCACTTCTTCCCAAGGCAGGCAGCATAGAGCTCTGTCCAGGCCCCAGGCGTTGTGTGTGGCTCATCATTCGCATGGCCTTTCGATGTCCAGTAGTCTCCTCATTGGGTCTGGTGACTATGCATGAGATGGTTATTACCTTGTTGTCATCCCTTGCCCCTCTGAGGATAATTGTAGAAGAGGGACAGGGTGAAGATGAATAAGACACTCAAGTAAGCTTCCCCATTCAGACAAAGAGAGAATGGGGGGAGGCACAGCAGTCTCGGCTCACATCTCCTGAGTGGAAATTGGCCTGACCTCTGTGCTTGGACTTTATTAAATGTTGCCTGACAGGCCTCATTTAAGGTTGAGTGGGTGGGGAGCTGGACCCCTCGCCGCTCCCCCCCCCATGTCTTATCCACTCTCTCATGTCAGACCTCAGTCCAGAGCTCCTCCAGGGTCGCAGATGGCAGAGGGCTCCTGTTTTGCCTGGAGCCTTTCTTCTCCTTTTCCTCCTCGTCTGCTCCTCCCCCTCCTCCTCTCCTCTCCCCTTCCTCTCAACCCCGTCCTGCTCCATTTATTTATTTATGTATTTTTACTTTGGGCCACACCCATAGCATGCAGCAGGTCCTGGGCCAGGGATCGAACCCGAGCCATAGCAGTGGCAATGCCAAATCTTTATCCACTAGGCCACCACGGAACTCCCTTTGCTTCTGTATATACTCTTGGCTGCATTTTTTTTTTTTCTGTTTTATTCCATCTGTCTTAGCTCTTCGGTCTACTTTGTCATCTAAAAATTTTGTTAAAGTTACATTCACTGATGATCTCTCTCCCTTAGTATTTCTGTCTAAAGCCATTTATTCCTTGCCATACTCATTGACATTCATTTCAGTGGAATATTGAGTTCAGAAGGCAATGGCTTGGTCCGGCCTCCTGAACAGGGGGTTTTGAGAGACCAAGCTGATCTTACAACATTAGAAGCAGGTAGTTGCAACACTGTTGTTTTGTTTCATGTGTGTGGCAAAGGATAAAAATGGTTCCTCTTGGTCGATGAACACTGAATTCTGGGCTTCTGTTCTTGGCAAGCAAGAGGTGCCTGCACTGGGGTGGAGCTGGGTAATGGAGGAGAGGAGGCAGGGAGGGAGGCCTGTGAAGGAGAATGTCATATGCTACTAAAGTCGGAGAGAACAAGTTTTTTTCAAGAAGGAGAAGATCAGTGTCAAGTACCATGGAGATGTCAAGTAGAGTAGGGAGTAAACCTGGTTTATGCTCTGCCCCTCTATTTCCCCGCAATGACTCAAACATCATTTTATGGAAGACAGTATCTCAGAAGGTGATGGGACCCAAGTTTTATTTTTTGAACAGTGAAGCTTTATGCATACATTTGTTAACTTATGGATTTTGCTAAGCTCTTTCTTAGGATATTTTTAACCTCTATATAGCTATTTCTTTAAATGTTATTGCAAAATCTCAGGCTTCTGTGCAAAGTCTTATCCTTTGCCCTGTTTAACTCCAGGTGACCCAGTCCCCAAAATGATAGTGGATTAAACAAGATGGAAAAATACTGCTCTCATGTAAAAGAAGGCTAGAGGTTAGCATTCCAGCAGCTTCATGGTGTCAGGGACTCAGGTGCCTTCTCTTGCTGCTCCACCACCCTGAATCTGTGACTTTTACCTCTCGTTCAAGATGGTTGCTAGAATTCTAGCCATCCCAGCCTATTTCAGAAAGCAGGAAGAAAGGGCAGAAGAAGAGGCCTGCTCCTTTCCTGTAAGGATATTTCCTAGAAAGTGCATTGTTTCTGCTTCAGCTCGTTGGTCAGACTCTGTCACATGTCCTTGCCTGGCTACATGGTACATTGGGAAGTGACCACGTTCTTGGCTAAGCATTAGGATTCCTATGACAGTGGTTAAAAAGGAGTAGATGTTGGTGCAGCCAGTAATCTCCGAGCACTTCCAGAAGCCTGAAGATGCCTATTAAAAACTGGCAGGAGCTCCAGAAGGTGGTGAGAAAGAAAAGGTGCGGGAAAATGGGGGCGGAGAGTAGAGGAGACCAGTGGTGGCTGGGGGTCTTCTGCAGGGATGGCAGGCAGCTGATTGATTAACAGTGAGCCATCAAGAAAAGGGAGGCTGTTTTGTAGGTTTGGGTTGGGAAGGAAGGGGCCGAGGGTCCAGTGCAGGCAGTGAGAGAACCTTGAAGCTCAGGCCTTCAGCATCTTTGGATGGTGTAGTATATAAATGTTTGGTGAACAAAGGAACAATATGTAGAAGGGTCCTTGCATCCTAGTACTTCCCAGGAGGCATATCCAGTACCACTTTTCTAAAGACAGAGGAAAAACCAGGCCCAGTTCCCCCGTCCCTCATCATCTAATTTATATCTTTTGATCTCTCAGTAGAATGGAGCAGTGATTGTTGTTCAAAATGATGACCTTGGATTCTTATAAAATTGCATGGAAAGAGCCAGAAATGGTGCAGCTTTAACAAGATGACTTTGGAGAAAAGTTATTATTTTTTCATGTACTCCCATCCTGCTACTGCAGCAGAAATGTGGGTTTCTTAGGTGCTGGACCAGTTAGTGCTGGAGGTGACATGGCTCCTGGCAGGTCTGGCATGGAAACCCAAATGTCCTGCCTGAAGAGTTTAAAGAGACAGTTATCCTTGAGAAACAAATCAGTAATTAATAAATACACTCTTCAAATAAGAGGTCCTTGGTGGAAAAATAACTAAAGGATAAGGTTGAGAAATAGCGTCATCCCGTTACCCGTGGAGACTGGCTGGCTGGCGTTCTCATTGCCTCTAGCCATTTTTTTTGCTATGGGTTAAACTCCAAGGAAATAAACCTTCTCTATTCCCTTCTGTTGCAGGTTTATGGTGTCTCTCCCCCATTAAGTGTGAGGGTGTTTGTAGAAGCCCAGGGACCTCCGTCATTGCTGGTTTTTGGTGACTTTGAATGGAGTCTCCCACCACTGTTCTGTCTGCACCGTGTCTGGGCTGCTGTCTCTCCCCTCCGATGGTTTTGGGACAGCAAAGCAAGGGCCGCGTGAGCTTTGTTTTTTCACAGGAGTGTCAGCCAGACGCCCTGTTTCCTCTTGAACAGTTGCCATTTCTGTCTCCCGACTGTTCCACAGGATTCTCTGTGCAGAGACTTTTCAATTTGCACATAGCGGTCTGTTGAAAAGGTGCCCTGGGAGTAGCTGTTTTGAGAACTGACAAAAGAACCGTTTCTTCTGCAGCTATAGCCTCTCCTGGGGACTTTTAATCAGAGACAGTGACATCTCATCATTCTGGAGAGTCCTGCTTGAGTCTGGGGAGCTGTGGTTAGACTCCTTGTTTCCTAATCTCGGGACACAGCTATTCTGATGCTTGAGTTTGGTGACCTAACATCCTCTTCTATTTCTCATTCATCTCAAGACACCGAGAACACTGTAGCGAGTCACCATTTGAAGTTGAAGAAACAAAGATTTTAGTGTCCCAGGGATCAAAAAGGGGATAGAAAACCAGGATGGTTTGAGTTTTTTTTTTTTCCCCAGGGCCTTTTCTTTTCAGGGAAATCGGCCCAGGATTTCCAGCTTTTGTCGTCCACTCATCTCTGTTGGCTTTGATGAGTTCAGCACTGGTGACGTGGTTGTGGAAGCTGATCTTAGGGCTGGTTCTTCTGGTTGCTTTGAAGACTCATTGCCTCGTGTGTGCATCAGTGTGTGACTCCAGGTCCCACTCATCGTTCTGAGGCATCTAGCCCCGCCTGGGTGGGGCAGAGGCAAGGGCTTGGTGCAGAGGTGGTGACATTTGAGCAGGCGGAGCAGGAATGCGTCTAGAAGGATGGAGGGAGAATGAATCGGGGATCTCAAGGTGCGATGGGGAGGCCCTGAGGCCCCGCCACAGAGTTTGGAGAAGCCAGTGCTGGTGTCATTTAGCAGAGAGGAGCGAGAGGCTTAGGTATATCCATTTCGTACTTTTAAAATTGTGGGAACCAATACTTATTTTGTGGAAAATGTGCAGATGATAGTAAAGGTATTAAAAATGTAAATTGCCTTGGCGTTCCCGTCGTGGCTACGTGGTTAACGAATCCGACTAGGAACCATGAGGTTGCGGGTTCGATCCCTGGCCTCACTCAGTGGGTTAAGGATCTGGCGTTGCCGTGAGCTGTGGTGTAGGTTGCAGACACGGCTCGGATCCCGCGTTGCTGTGGCTGTGGTGTAGGCCTGTGGCTGTAGCTCCTGTTAGACCCCTAGCCTAGGAACCTCCACATGCCTTGGGTGCGGCTCTAGATAAAAGGCAAAAAGACAAAAAAAAATGTAAATTGCCTTAATTTCACTACCCAGTATATAAGTGCTGTTAATATTTTCATCATGTCCTGCTGATCTTTTTCTTGTGGATTTAAAGTGGCTCTGCTTGGCATCGCTCCCTTTCTTTGTTATGTAGATCATGGCAGAATATTCTGTTGCTGGACAGATAGCTGGTTTCTTCCTATAACTAATGCTGTGGTAAACATCCTTATAAATTACATGTTTCTTGGAGTTCCCGTTGTGGCACAGTGGAAACGAATCTGACTAGGAACCATAAAGTTGTGGGTTCGACCCCTGCCCTTGCTCAGTGGGTTAAGTATCTGGCACTGCCATGAGCTGTGGTGTAGGTCGCAGACATGGCTCGGATCCTGAGTTGCTGTGCCTGTGGTGTAGCTCTGGTTCGACCCTTAGCCTCCATATGCCATGGGTGCGGCCCTAAAAAGACAAAAAAATAAAAACGAATTATGCGTTTCTCTAGATATTCACTTAGGGTAGTAGCTCACTATGGAATGACTATCAGAGGAGATGTGGACCATTTAAAATTTTGCTCTTTGTACTTATTTCCAAATTGCCTCTCAGAAGTAACTTTCAATTCCTTGAGTACCATGTTGAGTGCTGATTTTTGACAACCCTGGTCCACAGAGACTGTTCTTTTAATCTATTCGTTCAATCTGATGTGAGAAAAAATGGTCTGTCATGGCGGTTTTATTTTTTGTGTCACTGATTACTGGTGAAGTTGAATAAGTATACAGGTTATTTGTATTTGGCAGATTTCTTTCTCTTTTGTTGATTTTTCTATTGGCGTGTTTACATTTTTCATACTGATTGTAAGTTTTTTTTTAATTAAAGAAGTTGAAAGATCTAAACTGTGGTATTCTTAAAGGATTTTTAGAAATGCTTATACATTTTGCACAGACACGCCACTGCGATAGCCTAGTGGAGGTTGGGGGCAGAGTGGGTCTGCTCAGTAGGCTGTGATTAAAGGCCTGACCATGCAGTGACCAGCTGGCCACTTGTATACATTTCTGGAAGTGGACTTGCTGGATTATCAGAAGCTTTGGCTCCTGTTTTACCAGGATAAGCAAAAAAGCCTGAAATTCAGATTAGACTTTGAACCCAATTGCGCTGAATCTGAGTTCCATGCTCTTTGCCTTAGCCTTCTGCCTCCCTGACCTCCTGGTCCCCCTGGTCACTTTTTTCCCCGATGTGGCCAAAGGGTCCCCAACACAGGAAGACTATGTGTGTCTCAGGGTTAGCTGACAGGGCCGTGGGGAGCCCTGGGGGAGCCTTTGCCTCATTCTGCACAAGCCTCAGAGGAGGTGCAAGAGGACCTGGTGACGGTGGCCACTGAGTTCCTGGGGCATCACTGGTGGCATGGGTCCTGCAGGCTGCAACCAGCCTGGAGGCTATATTGGTATGAGGCCTGGGTGGCTCAGCGCCCTTGTTCCCTGAGGCCCAGCTCAGCCCCAGCCTCCTCTGTGGGACCCTCTTGACTCCTGTTCACCCCATTTCTTCATCTCCCTCCCTTCTCAGGCTTCTGTGGAAATTGTGCGAATCCTGGTTGGGTGCTGTCTCCTCAGCAGATGAAGTCTCTGGAGTTGGGCTCCTTGTCTTGGATTTCTTTAGTTCCCATGAGATGCAGTAAAGCCGTGTTAATCCATCATGGGGGTTCCTGGCAGTCTGGAGGAATGGACTGCCCCAGTGGTAATACAGCAAGCAGAGCCCGAAGGCACAGCTTTCCTCTGTGACTTGGTCAGAAACTCCCGTAGCTGTCAGACTTTTATGGCTGTTCCTAGACATAAAATGGTCAGGAGGTTGAGTGGTGCTAAGTCAGCTATAAAGATTAGCAGCAACTGGCCCAGCAGTCTGATCCAGGCCTGTGTTTCAGGAGGAATTTGTTGAGCTTAGTGACTATAGTTGTGGAACAAAAAGTAAACATTGTCAGGTCAGTGTTTCTTTTCAGTATCGAAAGACCATGCTGCATTAACATATGATGTGCCTCGTTGAAACACGTTTAGAATTTATGAAATGAAAAAGACACTAAGTGGTTCAGATGCACAAAGTTTGGACCTGCTACAGAATATCAACTAAAAATGCAAATGCGTAAGAAGGCTAAACTAAAAATTACTGTTGTCAGGGAGGAGGAAAATTTCCCCCTCTACCCCTCTTGAGTTCTTGTGGCTGGACTAATAATGAAGACAGATTCATAGAAAAAGAATCAAATTTTAATTCATGAGCATGGAGGTCCTGAGAAGTGGCTAAAATAGGCAGCTCTTATACTTTTTAGACAAACAGTCTGGGAAGAGTTGATATGTCAAGCACCTTAGGTTTTGGGTGCCCAGTTAGTGAAGAATCTCAACAGTGTGGGCTTGGGGTAGTAAATTAAAGAAGTAACAAGGTGTGTTTATTACAGTCTTCTCAGCCTGAATTCCCCACCTCTGGCTCTGAGGGTGTCCTCCCTCCAGATGCAGGAGTGCGCCTTTCACATGAGAGTTTTATTTCCTGCTTTTTTAAAAAAAACTTTAATTTTTTTTATTTTGTCTTTTTAGGGCTGCACCTGTGGCACATGGAAGTTCCCAGACTAGGGGTCAAATTGGAGCTGCGGCTGCCGGTCTACACCACAGCCACAGCAACACCAGATCCGACCTGTGTCTGTAACCTACACCACAGCTCACGGCAATACCGGATCCTTAACCCACTGAGCGAGGCTGGGGATCGAACCCGCATCATCATGGATACTAGTCAGGTTTGTGACTGCTGAGCCACGATGGGAACTCCACAGTGGTGGTCTCTTAGGTAACTTTAATTCAAAATAACGAGGGTCCTTGTGGCATATTTTGGGGTAGCCTGCCCTGAGCCCCAACAGTGGCATGCAGATGTGACAAATAACTTGGGCTGTGTGAGCACAGCTCCCACACTCAGTGCATCAAAGCACTGTGGTGACTTGGATTTCCTACCCTGCCCTGGAAACCTCTGGGTGGATTTCTTCCCACCTCACGTCTTTCTCAGGCTCCAGGATACCTACGAGGAGGGCCCCAGGACTGAGGTGTCCTGTTGTCCTCCTGGAGTCAGTGCTCTGAGAACAGCTGGGGCAGATGTTTACAGCCGGTGCCCAGACGTCTTTGAACAGGCACTGAGCCCGAGGACCCTCTCGAGCTGTGCACAGTTCACTGGCTCTGTCCATTCTTGGCTCAGGCCTCCTTCTACCTTCTGAGTTGCCTACACCTGATAGAATTCTCTGGGAGAGAGGCAGTCTGGAAACGCGCTCAGGGCAGCCACACCAACAATCTGTTAAGATACACTCTAGAATTCATGTCTGAGCACTAAAGCATGGTTATAAAGTCTGTGTTATTGGGGAACACAGCCTCTTCACTTGTTAGGTCTGCACAGGCCAAAGAGCAGTAGAGATTCAAGGTGTTAAAAAGAAGACAGTAGGCCCAAAATGAAGTCACTTAAGCTCCACATCATCAAACCGAGATTTAATTACGATTTGGCTCTCCCAGAAATGGAATCTTTTTTTTTGGGGGGGGGCCACATTCTTGGCATATGGAAATTCCCAGGCAATGCAGTATCCTTAACCGGCGATGCCACGGAGACAAGGCCGGATCCCTATTTTGTACAGCTCCTGGGAGCTCACTTCTGTCTGCTTGATCAGATGCTGCCTGATTCACAATCATCGAATAAAGCTAGTAAGATCTTCAAAATGTGCTTAGTTTTGAATTTTGTATTTAACAAAGGAAGCAGAATTTAAGCCTCTTGTTGCGGAGGTGCATAATTTCTGATTCACTTTTAAACGGCTTTAAAAGAATGCCATTTTTATTTTTACTTTTAAAATTTTTTTAAAAAAGCCAGTTTTAAATTGTTGAAGCTGGCAAGTTTTGATTATTTAGAAATTTTGCTATGGATTAGCAAGTTTTTCCTTGATACCAGGTAACAGAGGTGTTAGAGTTTATTCTGTCTGTTCATCAGCCTTTAACCCCTCAACCTTCAGCTGAGATGGAGTTGGATAGAGGTGACAGTGTGAAGACTGAGTGGCCACCACTGTTGTGTTTTGTTATTAAGATGGTGAGTGATTGCTTTTTTGGTTGGTGCATATGTCTGTCTTTGTTTGGAACAGAAGAAACTAGCTTGTCAGAGAGCTCAGCTCCTGGAAGCCCAAGCTGCAGGAAGCAGATATTTACTCTTTGCAGAAATGTATGGAGGGAAGGCAGTCAGCAGCTGCCTGAGGTGTCGTGTCAGTTCTGCTCCCACCTTTTGTTTTCCTATTTGACGGCTCATCCTAATGACATTCTTAAGAATTTCACATTCCTTCCACATGGAACCTGAAAATCTATGTAAACACGGTGTGATAGGGACATTTTTGCAAAGTAGCTGGCTATTGTGGTGTGTGTGTGTTTTTTTTTTTTTTTTAGGGCCACACCCTTGGTATGTGGAAGTTCCCAGGCTAGGGACTGAATCAGAGCTGTTGCTGCCGGCCTGTGCCACAGCCACGCGGGATCCAAGCTGCATCTGACCTACACCACAGCTTGCAGCAACGCCAGATCCCCGACCCACTGAGTGAGACCAGGGCTCAAACCTGCCTCCTCATGGATACTAGTCAGGTTCTTAACCCGCTGAGCCACAACAGGAACTTCTGTGGTGTGATATTTATCCTGCTATTTTAACCTACAGACTCAGAAGTGGAGACCTCCTTAGATATTCCTTAAACTGTCTTCTTTCTTTCTTTTCCTCCCTTTGTACAGAAACATTTATTGAGGACCTTCTATGTACCAGGCAGTGCTGTAGGCCATGGGGATATAGCAATAAATAAACAACCTGCCTTCCACATGTTTATGGAGTTTATGTTCCATTGGTGCAGACAGACCCAATGTGTAACAATTTCAGGTGGTAATGATCTTAACAAAAAAGAGTAAAGCGGATGTTTCTTTTGCTTTAGCTTTTTTTTTTTTTGTCTTTCTAGGGCTGCACTCACAGCATATGGAGATTTCCAGGCTAGGGGTCGAATCGGAGCTACAGCTGCTGGCCTACACCACAGCCACAGCAATGCAGGATCCAAGACACGTCTGCGACCTACACCACAGCTCAAGGCAACGCTGGATCCTTAACCTGCTGAGCAAGGCCAGGGCTTGAACCCACAATGTCATGGTTCCTAGTCGGATTCGTTAATCGCTGAGCCAAAACGGGAACTCCAAAGCGGATGTTTCTTAATAGGAAGATAGCATTTCAGAGTGTTAGCGTTGGAAGGGACCTTCGAGCGTGCAGTCTAGCTGGCTCAAAGGATAGATGTGGTCTGATTCTGCTTGGAGTCTTTCCCCTTATTCAAGGGAAATAAGTGGAAATATGCACATTTACATTGTTTAGTGTGGATATGTGCACATATGCATTCTTTAGGGCAAGACTGAACCATTTTTTGCTTAAAAGGTTTGAGTCTGCCTATTTGTTCATTATTCTTGGCAACACATTAGTTGCTGTCCGGAAATAGAGCCCCTTACCACCCTGGGTTTTATGGATGACCCTCCTCAAATATTAATCTTTGGGAAGGACTGAAAATGTAGTCCTTTTAGTCCTTAGTTGCCATTGTGTAACTGTAGCTGTGGAGTTGTCTTTCCTGCACAAATGATGGTAGCCGTTATTTTAGGCCTTCCAGATGAAGGTTGATGAATGTGAATAAAATTGAGTTAAAAATAAAAGCACCCTGCGGGAGTACCTGTGTGACTCAGCAGTAATGAACCCCACTAGTATCCATGAGGATGCGGGTTCCATCCCTGGCCTCGCTCAGTGGGTTAAGGATCCGGCGTTGCTGTGAGCTGTGGTGTGGGTCTCAGATGTGGCTCAGATCCTGTGTTGCTTTGGCTGTGGTGTAGGCTGATGGCTACAGCTTTGATTCAGCCCCTTATGCGGCGGGTTCGGCCCTAAAAAAGACAAAACAAGCAAACAAACAAAACACCCTGAGCTTTTACCATATTCTAGGCAAGGAGCTCTCAAGGCAAACTGAGATGAACAGGGAAGTCCTTACTTTTAATGAACTTGGTACTCAAGACACTCCTCGTGCTCATCACCCTAAGCGCTTCTGCCTTTCCCTATAAGTGAACCAGAAGAAGGAAGGAGGCCTCAGAGAGAGCTTTTTTTTTTTCCCCTTTTAAAGCAATGCACTCATTTCCTGTTTACACCAGTACCACAACCCACTTGGGAAATGGCTGCAGGGACTGTGGGAGGATGGGCGGTGATTGGGATAGACTCTGAGAGATAGGATATGATCAGCTCAGCCTCTGGCCACCCTTGGACTGAAAAGAAAAAAAGGAAGGAGGAGGGGGATGCCTGGGAGCTGGGCCGATCCCTCTCTGCCCAGGCTGTGCTCTTGCATGGGGTCTGCCCCTCTGCTTTCTTTGCCCTGTTTTCCGCTTGCGAGAGCATGGTTGTCTGTATAGGTATTTATCACGTGCTCTGAGGATGCTGATCCAGTGGCTTGGGGTGAGGTTCAGGACCCTGGAATTAACTTGCTTAAAGGCAGGTGACACCTGATGTTAATCTTCAGGCTTGTTTCTTCAGGGTGTTTACTTCTTAGTTTTTAATCCCAGGCCCCTTGATGTCTTTACAGTAACTTCAGTCACCGCATCCCTGCAACACTTCTCTATCTCCTTTTACTGCTTCCTGCCTCGGGGCTACCTCTCTTCACTGCCTCTCTTCCTAGCGAGGAAGAAGATGGCAGTGTCCGGGCCAATGTTCATAAAAGGGTCTGCCAGGTCTAGAGACAGGAGAGCTGGAGCTCCCCCTCCCGCCCCCGCCCCACAGGGGCTCCGCCTGGGTTCTCCCAGCCTGGGGAAGCAGCAACCTTTGTGAGTTTCCTTGACAACAGGAAGGCTAAGTTAAAAATAACCTGTGCTGGGGCTTCTGTTTGTGTGTGCGCGCAGGCACACACCACACACACACACACATATGCACGCACGCGCGCGCGCGCTCGCCTGCGGTGCTCAGCTTGGTTCCTTTCGCTTTGGTGGGGCCCTGGTACTTGTGTTCTACAGCCCCTTAGGGGTCAGAGCTAGACGTTAGCTGTCTTCCTCATGGTAGCTGATGGGTGTGGGTGACAATGTTAACATAAAGATTAGAAAGCTGTCCTGAATTCCTCAGTCTTTACTCAGTCTAACCTGTGTCGACCTAAAAAAGGTGCACAACTTAAAAGTTGAGAGTTACGTTTTATTTGGGGTAAAATGAGGACGATAGCCGGGGAGGCAGCATTTCAGATAGCTCTGAAATACTGCTTCAGAGATGTAGGGGGCGATGTCAGTACCTACGTGATTTTGGTGAAGGGTGTTGCGGGTCCATGCAGGGGTTGGAAAAAAAAGTTTGAGACTCAGAGTGGAGTGAAAAGAGAGGTGGGTTTATTGAGTTGAGAAACACTGTGCTGGCAGCACCGTGACCTCCTGATGACTGGGGACAGCCGACTCCCAGCGCATGGTCGTGTCTGTTCTTATAGCCCAGGGACGAAGGAGAGAGGAGAGGTCTCTATGCTTGCTGGTTGGTTGGGACATGTAATGCCCTGTAGGGGCGGGGTGCGGAGTTGGCCAGATACCTCTCCTAGTAGGCGCAGGAAGGAGTAAGCCAGGTTGCTCAGGAGGGGCTTGAGAACCCTGTAACAATTGCAGTGGGGCAGAGGGGTGATATGGATAATTTTTATCTGGGCCAGAGGCTGAGTTTATCCTGTTGGAGAGGCCTTGAAGTCCCACATTCCCTCGTCTTTTTCTCGAGGGCCAAGTGTTTGGCCCCTTTGGATACGCTGTTCATGTCTACCTACCTGCCTTTTTTCCGCTTTGGCATTTGGGAACCCAGAGATTAAAGGAAAAGGACTGACGACTGCCCTGGCTGCTTCCTGCTGCTCTCTGTCAGGGTATTTCTGAAGAGGGAGGTGTGGCTCCAAGGAACAATATTGGCTGCTTGTTCCAGCGTTGCTAGGTGTGGCATCACGGGTTAGAATCCCTGTTGCATTACCATTTGGAGACTAATTTGCCGTATTCTGGAAGAACCAGGTTATGGTTTAATTTTATTCTCTCTTTTTAGGGCCACACCCATGGCATATGCGGGTTCCCAGGCTAGGGATCTAATCAGAGCTGTAGCCACCGGCCTACGCCACAGCCACAGCAACGCAGGATCCGAGCCACATCTGCGACCCACACCACAGCTCACGGCAATGCCAGATCCCCAACCCACTGAGCGAGGCCGGAGATCAAACCTGTGTCCCCATGGTTACTAGTCAGATTTATTTCCACTGAGGCACGATGGGAACTGCAACAGTTTTGATTGTAGTCCAGACAGAGTCAGTGCTTGGGTTATACTGTCCGAAGGAACAGAACCAGTCAGCACGGTCATATCCTCTACTAGCCCAGTATTACTGATGTAGATGTAATGGCCTCAGTTGGAGGAGTGACAGCCTCACTATTTATAGACAAAGTAGCTCTCATTTATTTTCAGGAGAATAAGCGTGAAACCCAGTCTGGACCTGGCACTTCTAGGAGACTTGTAGTCAGGTAGTCAGTTGTATAATTTTCTCTACTTAGAGAATCGTCTTAACGTTTGATGCGGTATTAACACAGAATTAACGTGAGCTATTGGTTATTATACATGTGTCCCCTCTTTCTGTTAAATTTTTTTTTTTGTTAGTAGTCATAAGAGGAGACCTTGAAAATGTGAGGTTGCAGTTCCCAGCTGCCAGCTGATGCTGCTTTGAGAATGACTGGTGGTATCAAGTCTGGCCAGGTTTAAGTGCATAAACCTTAAGTTCCTGGCAATACAAGGACTTGTCTAAAATTTCTGCCATGGGTGTCTCAACCATAACTACTCCATTCTGCATTTCTATTCGACTTCTCTCCTTAATGGCCAAAGCAGATGCCACTATTAATGATTTTAGTGCTTTTCTAGGTATAAGAGGATGCAAGAATTTGGGCTCAAATCCTTTACCTGAAAACATCTAACCACCTGAAGGCCGGTTTTGCCAGTTTTTGCCAGAACAGAGTGCATTATTTCTCATTTCCACCCTGAACTCCTTTCAGGGACTTTAGCACCTTTAGCGCTTCAAGATTTAATCCTTATAGAGGCAGATGACAAGTTCCAGTTTCCATTTGTCTTGGCCTCCTCATGGTTATACATTTGACCGTGGTTTGGGGGGCATTTGGTGTCCATTTCATCCCATGGTGCTAGGAATGCTCACTCCCAGGGCTGGTGACGATTTCGTTGACAGGCCACTCAATGTGCTAATGCTCTACTGGGCCATGTTAGCAGTAGCCAAGAGTCTCTGGACCACCTGTCTTACTAGTCTTCTATGGTCCAGGAAGATATTCCCACTTGTAGTTTCTTCACATTATCTAGAGCTATGCTGTTAACAATTACTAATCTCGTATGTGACTATGTATTGTTTCACCAGACTCCATTACACATTTGACAATGCAAGAAATGATTTAGTAAAACAGTTAATAAAGATAATGTAGCTAGCAGTATTAGTAAAGTCATAAATAAGAATTTAAGTCAAGAGCTTTCACCAAGTGCCAGTCACTTTTAAAGCAGCATAGAGACCTCACAATTCAGTGGACTAATAACCTGGTTACTTTCATTTAAGGTCAGTTGTTCAGTGAATTTTATTAAGGCTCGGTGTGGCTTATTACACCCTCTAATCCTATTGAAGGTACAAAAATAGCTGCTAAATTAAGTATCAGCAGAATACAGATCTCTTGACCCATCAGGTTCATACCAATGGTAGATTGGTTGGGGTAATCTTTAGTTTTCTTTTTTTTCTTCTTTTTATGGCCTCACTTGCAGCATATGGAAGTTCCTGGGCTAAAGGTTGCATCAGAGCTGCAGCTGACAGCCTATACCACAGCCACAGCAATTCTGGATCTGAGCTGCATTTGCAAACCATGCTGCAGCTTGTGGCAATGCCGGATCCTTAAGCCACTGGGCGAGGCCAGGGATTGAACCTGCATCCTCACAGAGACTGTGTTGGATTCTTAATTACTGAGCCACCAGGGGAACTCTGGGGTCGTCTTTAAGTTGTTATGTATATGCCTTGATCCAAGGGAATCCTAGAGTACATCTTCCTGCCCGTACTGGTAGAAACCAAAGCCATAAATTAGTACCGCAAATCCACTGAGTTCCATTAGGTGCAACGCAGTAGTGATTCTCTGGTCGTCTGACCCAGTCTGTTCCATACCAGTCACTATTTCTAAGCGTAATAAAATGTAGGCGTTGTTCATAAGGCACCCAGCCTAGTTTCCTAATGTTGCTAGGCAGATCATTCTTTGTATGATTTAATTCTCAACATAGGGGAGCCTTTAAACTTAAATGGCCATAGCCTGGTGTTAACCATATAAATTCATCTCACAGTTGTGGAAGGTTCGCCTCTAACAAGCTGGAGGTTACCTATGATTTTTGATTAAGACTTAGCTCATTGTTATGACTAAGCTTGACCCTAAAAGAAATTCGTATTTATGGCCAGAATCATAGCAGGTATTATTAATTGGCCAGGTGAGAAAAATCCCACTTAGTAATGAAATAAATTTCCTAAGGGCTATCCAGTCAGAGCTTTGCGGGGAAGAAAACCACCAAGGTAACCCAGAAGTACTAGACACAGATAATTGGTCACAGGCCCAACAATTAGATTTTTAAAAAAATTAGTATAGGATCATGCCCATAATGGAAAAACATTTGCTTTATATGAAGAAGTTCAAGAAATCAAGAAAACACTATAACTCATCATACGAACCAGGTCCAGCACCTTGGGCCAGCTCTCTTACTTCTGATGTCTTCTTGTCCTGGTGTAGTTTCTCCTCCAGGTGAGCATTGTTTTAAGATGATTTTGAGGTCAGCAGCCCTCTCTATAGACCAGTCTGGTACAGGGTTCTTATTTAAAGTGGGAAATATGAATCCAAGAGTCAGTTTCCTTCAGTTCTGCTGCGCATGAGCTAGCTAAGAGTACCAGGTAAGGGCCTTTCCATCTGACTTGGAGATAGTCCTTTAAATTATGTCTTTTCCCAGTATGTGTAATGCCCTGGTTGCAGGTCCTGGGGCATCTGATCGTCTTCCAAAGGTAGATTACTGAGGTAAGCCTTAGAAACAAGCTTAAAATGTCCTTTTAGAAGCTCTGTTAAACCTTGCAACAGTATAGCAAAAGAACTCTCTGGGAATTGAGTCTCCTCGTAATTCTAATCTCTACAGAATTAGATTAACAGATTAAAGATAGCCATTGAAACATCTCTTTTCTCTTTAAAATTACTCTCATCTTCATTGAATATAGCCAAATTAAGACTAATTTGTTTGCAGATTAAGTCTAATCTCCGTATACTTGGCCTCATGATAAATATGATTGATCATGTAGGCTTTTCTAAAAAAAAAGGGGGGGGGGGAGTTTCTGTTGTGGCACAGCAGTTAACGAATCCAAACAGGAACCATGAGGTTACAGGTTCGATCCCTGGCCTTGCTCATTGGGTCAAGGATCCGTCGTTGCCGTGAGCTGTAGTATAGGTTGCAGATGTGGCTCGGATCTGGCATTGCTGTGGCTACAGCTCCTATTTGACTGCTAGCCTGGGAACCTCCATATGCCGCACAGAAAAAAAAAAATGGCTTTGCTAGAACTTTTTTAAAATGTTATTTTATTTTTATTAGAGTATATTTGATTAACAGTGTTGTCAATTTCTGCTGTATAGCATAGTGACCCAGTCATACATCTCTGTGTATTTCCTTTTTCTCATACTGTCTTCCATCATGTTGTACCCCAAGAGATTAGATATAGATCCCTGTGCTATACAGCAGGACCTCATTGCTTACCCATTCTAAATGCAGTAGTTTGCATCTACCAGTCCCAAACTCCCAGTCCATCCCACTCCCTCCTCCCTTCCCCTTGGCAACCACAAGTCTGTTCTCCAAGCCACGAGTTTCTTTTCTGTGGAAAGGTTCATTTGTGCCCCATATTAGATTCCAGATATAAGTGGTATCATATGGTATTTGTCTTTCTCTACTTCACTTGTATGAGAGTCTCTAGTTCCATCCATGTTGCTGCAAATGGCATAATTTTGTTCTTTTTAATGGCTGAGTAGTATTCCATTGTGAATACGTACCACATCTTCTTAATCCATTCATCTGTCTATGGACATTGAGGTTATTTGCATGTCTTGGCTATTGTGAATAGTGCTGTGGTGTACATAGGGGTGCATGTAGCTTTTTGAATCATACATAGTTTTGTCCATATATGTGCCAAGGAGTGGGATTGCTGGATCATATGGTAGTTCTGTATTTAGTACTCTGAGGAACCTCCATACTGTTTTCCATGGTGGTTGTACCATGTAACTTTCCACCAGCAGTGTAGGAGGGTTCCCTTTTTCTCCACACCCCCTCCAGCATTTGTTATTTGTAGGCTTATTAATTATGATCATTCTGACCAGTGTGAGGTGGTACCTCATTGTAGTTATGATTTTCATTTCTCTAATAATTAGTGATGTTTAGCATTTTTTCATGTGCCTGCTGGTTATCTCATGTCTTCTTTGGAGAAATGTCTATTTAGGTCTTCTGCCCATTTTTTTTGATTGGGCTGTTTTTTTTGTTGTTGTTGAATTGTATGAGTTGTTTGTCTATTTGGGAGATTAGGCCGTTGTAGGTTGCATCTTTTGCAAAGATTTTCTCCCATTCTGTGGGTTATCTTTTCACGTTTTTAATGGTTTCTTGTGCTGTGCAAAAGCTTTTGTGTTTAATTAGGTCCCATTAGTTTATATTTGTTTTTATTGTCATTCTAGGAGGTGGGTCAAACAAGATGTTGTTGTGATTTATGTCAAAGAGTATGCTTGTCTATGTTTTCCTCTAGGAATTTTATATATCTGGCCTTACATTTAGGTGTTTAATCCATTTTGAGTTTATTTTTGTGTATGGTGTTAGTGTTCTGATTTTTACACGTAGCTGTCTAGTTTTCCCAGCACCACTTATTGAAGAGTATCTTTCCTCCACTATGTGTTCTTGCTTCCTTTGTCACAAATTAGTTGAGCATAGGTGCTTGGGTTTATTTCTGGGCTTTCAGATAGATGCAGAAAAAGCTCCTGACAAAATTCAACTCCCATTTTTGATAAAAGTTCTCCAGAAAGTAGTGGGCATAGAGAGAACCTACGTTAATATCATGAAAGCCATGTATGACAAACCCAGAGCTAACATCATGCTCAATGGTGAAAAATTGAAAGCCTTTTTCACTACAATCAGGAACAAGACAAGGATGTCTACTTTTACCACTGTTACTCAACATAGCTTTGGGAGTCCTAGCCACAGCAATCAAAGAAGAAAGAAATAAAAGGAATTCAAACTGGAAAAGAAATGAAACTATCACTGTTTGCAGATGACATGGTACTATATCTAGAAAACCCTAAAGACAATACCAGGAAACTGTTACAGCTCATCCATGAATTTGGTGAAGTTGTTAGAACTTTTATAAGGACTCTGAGACTGAGTTTTTAAAGACCTCTTGGGGCTAGGAAAGTCATGCCAAGGGCGTGTCAGATTTTGCATTACAGATTTAGGTGAATTCCTCCAAAAATACCCAGTTCCTTCAGAGTCCCCAAAAGACCTCGAGCTTCCTACAGGCTACCTATGAGGTGGCCTACCTAATTTATCTGATAAAGCTGCTGGCACGCTAAGGGTTTCCAATCTCTGGAGGGATTAGGTAGAGAAAAAAGAGAAATATTTCAGTTCTGCTTCCAAAGGTATAATTTACCAATTGCTCGAAGTCATAATTAGCTTGAGGGGAAGAATTTCTTTGTATCTGGGAAACACAGATTAAAAGCCAGTACTGTTTCAGATAGAAACCAGGAAAATTACAACCATATTCACCAGTTCACTGATGTAACTAATCGTTGTTGACCATCCAGGTGTCCTGTGAACTGGAGATGGGCACTTGCCACCTGCCCCTACATGGACTGAATTACAAGAAGCTTTAGCCTCCGGCCCTCAACACCCTCTGCGAGGCGCTCCGGGTAGAGATCAGAAGGGAGGCCCTCTGTGCTTGGGGAAAACTGTCAGAACAGGGCTTCAGATAGAGGTTTTCAGATTTTTATGAGCCCCATACTTGCATCTCCTCGTATCTAGAAAAGCAGTAAAATCTTTCATGGTGACGTTTACTTTTCGTGACTAGCGGTAACCTTCATGAGACGACTTGTGCAAAATATGTGCTTGGTTGCACAGACCTCTCCCATTACCAAATCACATATATACCGACATTTCCCCCTACCTCTTTGGAGTGGTATTTCAGACCTGTCTGAATTGCTACCTCCCAGACTAGAGTCCTTGTTTTGCCCCAAATAAAAATTAACACTCAGCTTTTATGTTGTGCGTATTTTTTTAAGTCGACACCCGAGAGTGTCCACTCAAATCCCAGACGTGTTGCTGTGTTTCAGAACCTTGTGGGGCTCCGGGTGAGGGTTTGGTGATATCTTTCTAGGGAACCTGTACCACATGAAGAGCGTCCTTTCTGAGCCCCTTTTATTGGGTGAGGACGCTGGAGTACAGCGCTTGGGTGACCTGTCCAGAGCCGCTGGTTTAGCCGAGGCAGAGGAAGGAGCAGCGACTCTGTTTTGGAAGCTGTGGCCCATTTCTCAGATCTGACTGCCAAGGCCACCTCTAGAAGGTTTTTTTTTTTTTTTTTTTTGGTCTTTTTGCCTTATCTAGGGCTGCACCCGTGGCATATAGGAGGTTCCCAGGTTAGGGGTCTCGCGGCATATAGGAGGTTCCAGGTTAGGGGTCTAACAGGAGCTTAGCTGCCGGCCTTCACCACGGCCACAGCAACGCGGGATCCGAACTGCGTCTGCAACCTACACCACAGCTCACGGCAACGCAGGATCCTTAACCCACTGAGCAAGGCCAGGGATCGAACCTGCAACCTCATGGTTCCTAGTCGGATTTGTTAACCACTGAGCCACGACAGGAACCCCTGAAATTTCTTGACCAAGTGCGCTGTCTCTGTATCAGCAGCCTTGCAACACCTAAGGCCTTTGTTTAATGATGTTATCACAGTTTTCGGTTAATTTAGAAACAGCTGTCTCCACTTGGGCGGGGGCTGAGTATCTTTACCACACTCGGAATTAATTCTTCTCTCCTGCTATCCTTCCAGATATTAGTAAGTATTTTGTGTAGGTATCTATGTGCCAGGCGTTAGGCTATCAGGAGAAAAGGTTGTCATAATCCTCATCCTTAGGGAGTTTATGTCATTGGGGGGCGATAGACAGTTACAAATGACTCCCATCGAGATCCTGCTGAGGCCAGTGCTGAGGGAGGGAGGACGTCTGATTGTAGGAGGGCGAATGACTGAGGTGGCGGTGGGCTTAGAGAAGGCTGGGGGAGCATATTGGGGATCAAAAGTACTTAAATCTGAAATGTGTAAAAAACACCTACAAATCAATAAAAAGGAGGGCAAGAAAACTCAGTAGGAAGCTGGCCAGTGACTTTTTTGTCTTTTTTCTTTTTAGGGCCACTCCTGCGGTTTATGGAAGTTCCCAGGCTAAGGGTTTAATCCGAGCTCCTGCTGCCAGCCTTCGCCACAGCCACAGCAACGCGGGATCCGAGCTGTGTCTGCGACCTACACCACAGCTCACAGCAACAGTGGATCCTTAACCCACTGAGTGAGGCCAGAGATCGAACCCACATCCTCATGGATACTAGTCGAGTTCCTTAATCACTGAGCCATAACGGGAATTCCTGGCCAGTAACTTGACAGATACTTCACAAAAGGTGATATCCAAGAAACAGGTGACATGGTACTCAGTTTTGTATACTTATTAACCATCGGGAAGATTAAAATTGTTACTTCAATTTGAAGAAAGCACTTCTTGTGTTTGCACATGTATGTAATGAAATATTTGAAGACTCGGGTGAAATATCCTTTTGCAAAATTTCCAGTTTACTTTGTTCTGAATTCCTTGCTAAAGAATGAAATGGATTCCAAGATGCTTAAATAAGAGGAAATCCAGTGGGATGAAAACATAGAAGTCAGAAATCTGGTTAACAGGAGATCTGGGACCAGCCATTGCGTTTCTCAGAGCCCCTGTTTCCTCATTTGTAAATTGGGATATTTCTGTCTTCCCTTCTGCCCAGAACTGCTCAGACGTTCACAGGTGTGGGAAATGCTCTCAAAACTGTGAAGGGCTCTTCAGATCCTAGGTAGTATTTTTACTCTAATCTATGTGGTCTGATTTCTCCTCCACCTTTTCTCATAGTAACTATTCTAACTTCCTCTAAGAAATAAAAGCTCTGAGTAGAAGGAGGCAGAGCAGCTTGCTCCTTGGTACTTTGGATGGAGAGCCTGTTGCTGGCATGGCTATCAGAGGCTGTCCCTTCACACAGGCTGGGGAGCTGGGTGAGTTTCTGCAGGCATTCCTTTCTGTGGCTGGAGCCTGGTGGGCACTCTGGGAGTGACGTCAGCATGTCTGCTGACACCCGGGCCTGGTGGCAGGGAGAGGGCAGTGGCGTTCATCAGTCCTGGTGAAACACTGACTCGAGTTAGTGGTCCCATACGGCTTTCATATTGGCAAAGTCTGGAGTTAGTGCCGTGGCCTTTGGGGAGCCTTGTCGCAGGGGGCAATAGCTGGTGCACCCAGCTCCCCACAGCCACTGGTGGTCCTGGTGGCTCTGAGAGCCCAGTTTGTTGTGACAGAGCAGGAGCTGCTCACAGTGTAGAGAGGGCTTTTCAGAGGTGGATGGGTCTTTTGGGGTGCCTGCACCCATTATCCTACTCCGTGCTTGTGACGTTTTCCTCATTTGTTTTTCTACTCCCCAGGAACTGGAGTCAGAAGCAAAGGTCGATGGAGAGACCGCATCGGACAGTGAGAGCCGAGTGGAAGCTGTCACCCAACCAGCCTCTGCAGATGACACTCCAGAGGTGCTCAACAGGGCCCTTTCCAACTTGTCTTCAAGGTAGTCTGGCTTAAGGATGCAGGTGCTTGCTTGGGGGGGCTTGCGTTCTCTCCCAGTGCCATGGAAAACATGGGGAGGCCTGCCCACTTTCACTGGCCACAGTCTCCCCTGCCTCTGCCTGGGCTCCAGTGAGTGTCATCTGGTGCTTGACAGTGACTTTGAGCACAGCCTGGGTGGATCTGCCCCTTGATTGGTGCTGTAGGCTGGCTGGGAGGTGCTTTCTGAGGAGGAGGAGAACGTGACCGTCAGGGTGGTTGCTGACACAGCACATGACGATAAATGGTCTTTGGGCTTTGTGATGAATGAACAGGCTGCTTTCCACTGAGGAGCCCAAGGTTCTAGGTCAGAGTTCAGCTCTCCCTCCCACACACATCCATTGTGAACATTCCTTAAATTCTCACCTTGGGTGAATCCAGGGTTAAAATTTTGGTCTCTTG
Organism: Catagonus wagneri; assembly: GCA_004024745.2. NCBI lineage: Eukaryota > Metazoa > Chordata > Mammalia > Artiodactyla > Tayassuidae > Catagonus > Catagonus wagneri. The sequence continues at coordinate 878,400 of PVHT021183554.1, forward strand.
AGACTCTGGGCTTTCTGACACCAGCTGTGTTGGCAAATTAAAAAGACAAACTGCAAGACTCGAAAACATTATCTAAAAGAATTCCTGTGGGAGTTCCTGTCGTGGCACAGCAGAAGTGAATCCGACTAGGAATCATGAGGTTGTGGGTTTTGATCCCTGGCCTTGCTCTGTGGGTCAAGGATCTAGAATTGCCGTGAGCTGTGGTGTAGCTGGCAGACGAAGCTCAGATCTGATGTTGCAGTGGCTGTGGCTCTGATTGGACCCCTAGCCTGGGGACCTCCACATGCCATGGGTGTGGCCCTAAAAAGCAAAAAAAAAAAAAAAGAAAAAAAGGTATTCCTGTGCATGGCCCCCTTCCCCCCATCCCCATTTGTCCCACTGAAAGATCGTATGGTGCAATGGTTAAGGGCCTGGCTTCTGGAGCCACGCAGACTCCCAGGTTTCAAATCCTAGCTTAAGCACTTACAGCTGTATGACCTGTGCTTCCATTTCCTCACCTGCACAAGCTAGTAGTATGGAGGGTTGAATCGATTAATGCATATAAAGCCCTTACCGGGGTTCCCATCATGGCTCAGCAGTTAACGAGCCCAGCTAGTATCCATGAGGACACGGGTTCGATCCTTGGCCTCACTCAGTGGGTTAAGGATCCGGCGTTACCATGAGCTGTGGTGCAGATCGCAGACGTGGCTTGGATCAGGCGTTTCTGTGGCTGTGGTGTAGGCTGGCAGCTACAGCTCCGATTCGACCCCTACCTAGCCTGGGAACCTCCACATGCCACGGGTGTGGCCCTAAAAAATAATAAAATGAAATCCTTATAAAAGTGCCTTATAAAAGATAGCTGTTAATTACCACTGTGTTTAATACTGTTAGCACCATAACAGTGCAGGGGCCGGGCAGTGTAGGATGGCGCCGCGGGCAGAATGTTCATAGTTTTTCCCTCAGAGAGAGATGCCCATAGAAGCCATCCAAGTAAATACAGAAGTAGAGGGCACTGCATTGCCCTCAGGACTCTTGCCTGATTCCTGTGTTAAAACATACGCTGGTGTATTTTTGTGTGGGCCTTGGAGCACCTGCTGAGCTTAGCGGGGATGCGGTGGTGTCCCTGGGGGCCCTGCTCCCACCAGCCTATGCTTAGTGCTCATGTCAAGGAGAACAGGGTACCCTTAGCAAGAACTGACCTCAGGACCCTCTCATCCCAGGAACAACCGTGCCCTTGGGTTTGTGCTTCACTTCTTTCCGGGTTCCTAACACGTTTTCTCCCTCCCCACATTTTCTCCCTCCCCTCCCCTCTAACTTAGGTGGAAGAACTGGTGGGTGAGAGGCATCCTGACTTTGGCCATGATTGCATTTTTCTTCATCATCATTTACCTGGGACCAATGGTTTTAATGATGATTGTAAGTGCTGTTCGTATGCTGGTTTAGTTTTGCCTTCAGTTTTTCCTACAGGGCTGGTCATTTTAAGTGCCGGGGGTCGGCTTGGTTCTGGGACTCACTTGGGGTCAAGGCTCCTCAGACCACATCCGCCCTAGAAAGGCTGTGATTTCTCACCTTCCGGCAGCCCACTGGAGGGCCATGGGCAGGGGGCCAGTTGTGTGTGGTTCAAGGTGTCTCTTTGGAGTTCCCGTCGTGACTCAGCGGTTAACGAATCCGACTAGGAACCATGAGGTTGCGGGTTCAATCCCTGGCCTCACTCAGTGGGTTAAGGATCCCGCGTTGCCGTGAGCTGTGGTGTAGGTTGAAGATGTGGCTTGGATCCTGCGTTGCTGTGGCTGTGGCGAAGGCTGGCAGCTACAGCTCCTGTTAGACCTCTAGCCTGGGAACCTCCATATGCTGTGGGTGTGGCCCCAGATAAGGCAAAAAAAAAAAAAGATATCTCTTCATTTTAAAATTTTATCTCATTACTTTAGCTGTCTGATTAAACTGGGACCCTTGCTATGATGCTGTGTAACTCTTGGTTTTGTTTCTTGTTTTCCTGGGGCCTCCTTAGGACTTTTTGTTAAGAAATCCCAGTCCACAGTCTTTTCTCTTAGTCTTCCCACTGTCACCGACAGGGTCACATGTCTAACAGCTGACTGCCGAGCAGAGCAGTTGAGACATTTCAAGTATGTATTTCTAACCAGATTCAAAAGTGGATGAGATTTAGTCCTGGGAGGATCTGCAATAAAATGTTAATTGAAGTTTCAGAAGCACATATGTCTCGTGAGAAATTGCATCTACTCCATATGACGTAAAGGGCTTCGTTGCCCTGCGGGCTGGTGTGAGCGGAGGAGGAGAGCAGGACCCCTTAGGACTGACACTGTTCCTAAATATGATGGTTTTTCTTAAAGGTCCATGACCCGCTAATTTCTGTTTCCAAAGATCCTAAGAACTGGGGGGTTAGAAGTATTCTACCTTCTTTTGTGTCCTGCAGGTGATGTGTGTTCAGATTAAGTGTTTCCATGAGATTATCACCATCGGCTACAATGTCTACCACTCCTATGACCTGCCCTGGTTCAGAACGCTCAGCTGGTAAGCTCTCAAGCCCCATGGGGACCCTTAACGGATTTGGACAAGTGTTTTTTTTTTTTTGTCTCTTTACCTTATCTAGGGCCGCACCCGCGGCATATGGAGGTTCCCAGGCTGGCGGTCTAACAGGAGCTGTAGCTGCCGGCCTACACCATAGCCACAGCAATGTGGGATCCAAGCCACATCTGCAACCTACATCACAGCTCACGGCAACGCCGGATCCTTAACCCACTGAGCAAAGCCAGGGATCGAACCCGCAACCTCATGGTTCCTAGTCGGATTCATTAACCACTGAGCCACGACTGGAACTCCTGGACAAGTGTTTTGTGGTAGGTATTTACAGTCATAGTGGTAAAAAGAGGGTGATGGCCAGGTGACCTACACAGCACCTTTGAGACCCAAATATTGCATAGGCCAGACTGTGTGGTGGCCTGTGAGGAATGGTTTGGTATCACCCAGAGTCTGGATTCTTTCTCAGAAGACACCAGACTGGCTGCATCTGTGACCCTGTTCACCTTGGTATTTAGATTGCTTAGACTCTGCACGACTCTCCCCCCCCACCTTTTTCTAGATCTGTGTGTGTGTGTGTGTGTGTGTGCGTGCGCGCGCGTGTGTCTTTTTGAAGCCATACCCGTGGCATGTGGAGGTTCCCAGGCTAGGGGTCAAATCAGAGCTGCAGCTGCTGGCCTACAAGACCACAGCAACGCAGGATCCTAGCCACATCTTACACCACGGCTCACGGCAACACCAGATCCTTGACCCACTGAGTGAGGCCAGGGGTCAAACCCACATCCTCGTGGACACTAGTCGGGTTCGTTACCACTGAGCCATGACGGGAGCTCTGATCTGTATATTTTGGTGCTCTAGCGTCCTAGCATCCCACAGGAGTTCTCTGTGAGTTGTCAGTGTTGCTGTTGTTATCCCTAGAACTTGGCTTCCTCATCCTTAAGACAGATGGTTGAGGGAGTCTCTGCTGTGGCTCCATGGGTTAAGAACCCAACATAGTGTCCGTGAGGATGCAGGTTCAATCCCTGGCCTTGCTCAGTGGGTTAAGGATCCGGTGTTGCTGCAAGCTGCAGCTCTGATTCGATCCCTGGCCCAGGAACGTCCATTTGCCGCAGGTGCGGCTGCGAAAAGAAAAACAAACAGATGGTTCAAATGATTCATACCCAGTGAGGTCAGTCCGCGGAGGCTCCTGGGGTGCCGGTGGCCAGGAGAGGCTGAATGCAGGGCCTCTGGGCTCCAGAGGAACTCTGCCTTCTGTTCCCAGGAAAGGGCTTGACTATCTTAAAGCAAAAACAGAAGCACAGCGTTGGGGAAAAAAAAAAAAACCTTTCCAAAAAAGTAAAAAATCCAGAAGGAAGGCCTGTAACACAGGTGACGACTGAGGCCCTTTCCTGAAAAGAAGCTCTCTGCTGTTATCAGTCACACTCTTCTGGTGGTGACACGTGGGCAGAACACTGTGTAGTCCTGAGAAGCCTCGGGGCAAATGCAGGCCGTTCTTACCCTGCTGTGCTGGGACTTGGGCACAGATTGTACCCCTTAGCTGGCTGGAGAGTGGTGTTTGGGGCCCCAGCAACTGGGTCATGGCCAAGGGATCTGACGTGCTTGGACTTAGGCTGGACGCATTCTTCTCGGAGATGCTTCCTCATCACACAGCTGCACCAGCTGTCTGTCTCCACCGGGCCTGTCTACACTGGGGGTGTAGGTGCAGGTCTCTCTATGGCTCTTCTCTAGCTGGAAAGCAGTGTTTTGAGGTTTTTTTTTTCTTTTTTTTTTTGTCTTTTTGCCTTACCTAGGCCGCACCTGCGGCATATGGAGGTTCCCAGGCTAGGATTCTAACAGGAGCTGTAGCCGCCAGCCTACACCACAGCCACAGCAACGCGGGATCTGAGCCGTGGATCAAACCCGCAACCGCATGGTTCCTAGTCGGATTCGTTAACCACTGAGCCATGACGAGAACTCCTTGAGTTTTGTTAATACGCTCAGGATGTCTGACCCCCGACTATAGTCACTGTCCAAAGGAAATGTTTTTCATGTAACAGAAAATAAACCCAGCATGGGAGTTCTTGAACTTCCACAATTTAAAGAATAAAAGAAATAGGAGAGAGAAGCTCTCTGCCCTCTTCTCTATCTAGATCCTTGTTGAGTTGTTTTTTTTTTTTTTTTTTTTTTTGGGGGGGTGTTCTTTTTAGGGCCATACCTGAGGCATATGGAAGTGAAAAACTGGGTAAGGGGTTGTTGCAGGCAGGGAGAAGAAGGGAGCTACACAGACAGGTTGCAAAGCCAGAGAGAGATTTTGATTAGTGTGCAGGGTTCCTGTCAGGAAGGGTATGGAAGTAGGCCTGGGGAGGCAGGGTATATGTTTCAGGGGCTGTCTTACAATTTGAGTGTCCAGTTAGGCCTAGGAAACGAAACAAAGGAGCAGAAACTGAGTCCCAGGTTTGTGATAAACGGAGAGTTTATGAAAACCATGCATTTCCTTTTTTTTTTCTTTTTAGGGCCACATGTGTGGCATGTGGAAGTTTCCAGGCTAAGGGTTGAATCAGAGCTGTAGCTGCCGGCCTACACCACAGCCACAGTCTACTCGAGATCTGAGCTGCGTCTGCAACCTACACCACAGCTCACGGCAACGTTGGATCCTTAACCCACTGAGTGAGGCCAGGGATTGAACCCACAACCTCATGGATCCTAGTCGGGTTCATTACTGCTGAGCTACCACGGGACTCCCAAGCCACGCATTTCTAGATAAACTTCTCACCTTCAGTGTCACCAGGGAATAGGGGACCGTGGCCTGCTTGCCCCTGTCTGCGAGCTGCCCCAGGGATCTCGTGCCCTGGTGCCCAGGGCTTTCTGCCAGCCTCGTTCTAAAGGAGGGGCCCAGTCTTCTTCTTTTTTTTTTTTTTGTCTTTTTGCCTTTTCTAGGGCCACTCCTATGGCATATGGAGGTTCCCAGGCTAGGGGTCTAACAGGAGCTGTAGCCGCTGGCCTTCGCCACAGCCACAGCAACGCAGGATCTGAGCCGCGTCTGCGACCTACACCACAGCTCACAGCAACACCGGGTCCTTAACCCACTGAGCGAGGCCAGGGATTGAACCCACAACCTCATGGTTCCTAGTCGGATTCGTTAAGCCCTGAGCCACGACGGGAACTCCCTGACCAGTCTTCTTTTACAGGTACTTTCTACTGTGTGTAAACTATTTCTTCTACGGTGAAACAGTGACGGATTACTTCTTCACTCTGGTCCAGAGAGAGGAGCCTTTGCGGATTCTCAGCAAATACCACCGCTTCATCTCCTTCACCCTTTATCTGACAGGTATGTGGTAAGCGGCTCACCACTTCTTGCCTCTGTCTTGTTTTTGCAAGTCTGCTGAATCGAAGTTGGGGCATTTCTTGGTTGGTGTAAGGTTTTGATGACACGAACTCCGACCACGCAGGGGAGCAGAGCTGAGGGTTTTGCCTTCCACAAGCCGTAGCTGTTCTTTTTTTTTTTTTTTTTGGTCTTTTGTTATATTCGGTGCTGTGCTCGCGGCATGTGGAGGTTCCCAGGCTAGGGGTCCAGTCGGAGCCAGAGATGCTGGCCTATACCACAGCCGCAGCAACGCGGGATCCGAGCCGCATCTGCGACCTACACCACAGCTCACGGCAACGCCGGATCCTTAACCCACTGAGTGAGGCCAGGAATCGAACCCGCAACCTCATGGTTCCTAGTCGGATTCGTTTCTGCTGAGCCATGATGCGAACTCCCGTAGCCGTTCTTTACTGAAAGAAATGAGACAAGGGGCTTGTGTAGTTGTGGGGCTGGAGTTTGCTGAGCCTCCTGTTGGCAGAGATCCTGCAGTGCAATGGAAATAACCCCCCCTAGGAACTTGGGTGTCAAAAGGGGTTTTGCAGTTTATTGGAAGTTTTACTGATTGGGCTACAAAGACCTGTGACTTCAGAGGAGCTAGGAGCTTACTCTTTGAGTCTCAGTTAGCTCTTCTGTAATCGAGAGCTAAAACAGCAGAGTTACTGTGCAGATTCGTTCAGATACACTGAAACTTGACCAACAGTGTAAGCATTCTGTCAGTCTAAACTCAGACTGTGCAGGAGTTCTGATAATGCTAGTGTTCTTCATGGTTGCCTGAAAAGCCAGTTTGAGGCATATGAGAAATTTGTTCTGACCTAAATTTCAGCTTGACCTATTTTTTTTATCAGCTTGCTAGCAACCCTCGGCTCTGTGAATGACTCCTGGCTATTAAAATAAGCTGCAGGGTCGGGGATAGTCAGAGAGCTGGCCTCAGAGCCTAGGAGCAGCCCCACCTAGGAGGCCGGGGTCTCCAACAGGAATGTGCTCTTCTTTTGAGGGACACTAGGGGTAAAAGTCTCTTTTTTCTACCCTGGATTTTGGTCATATGGGTCAGTGGAAGAGAGATGCAAGGATGGCCTTGGCCCCATACCAGGTGGATCCCTCTGCCAGACCTATTTTTTAGGACAGAGGTCAGCAAACTTTTTCTTAAAGGTCCAGATAATAAATATTACAGATTTTTTTTGGGGGGGGTCATAGAGTATCTGTTGTAGCACCTCAATTCTGCTGCAGAGAAGCAGCCCTAGACAATATGAAAACAGATAGGTGTGGCTTGTTCCAAGAAAGTTTGTTTATAAAAACAGGCAGCTGGCCTGACCATTGTTGGCCCCTGCTCCAAGATCAAAAGCATTTCTGTTTGGTGAACTGTGTCCTAGGTTGAGTGTAGTCTTCAAGATTTTGAAATACTGCCTTCCTCTGATTGTCTTGAAGGAGTCATTTTTTCCTTTGACTGCTTAGCTGAATAACTGGTTTTATTCCCTTGGGCTGTGGATTTGTGCCCTGGTTAACTGCTGCCAGGAAATTAGCAAAGGACCGCTTAACACAACTAAAGACTAGGACAAAGATAAATGCAGAATGTGATTCATTTTGCACTTGTCCTCGATCTAGGATTCTGCATGTTTGTGCTGAGCCTGGTCAAGAAGCATTATCGACTGCAGTTTTACATGGTAAGGGAAATCTGTTTGTCAGTGTCACAGTTCTCAACCTAAGTGAAATCCTGTAGAAACACCACGGGCCTCTCATCCTTTCTGTGATAAATCAACCCTGGAGCATAGTCTGTTCTCGTGCATCTGGAACCTAGAGGATGAAGGAGGCATCCTTATTGAGGTTCGCTGGCTCTCCACCTAGAACCAATCACTGTTACATCATTTATACCCTCAGAAATCTCTCTGTTGGACCTCAGGGTGGCGTCCAGGTAAGGCTCAAGGTGAACTGACCACAGGTATCCTACCTGCTGTGTACTCCCTCAGCTTGAGAACATCCCCTCTCTAAGTGTCCCAAGCAAAAGCAAAAAGCAAAAAACTTACTAAGAAAACACAAGTTCCTGGGCTTTTGGAGCGTAGAAGGACCAACTAGTGGACCCCGCGAGCTCTGCTTTTTATGGAAACTGTACCTAGGAAACACAGTCATTCCCAGAGGCCTGTTCTATACCTTTTCTTCCCCCACCTTTTTTAAACTCAATAAGTTTTATTATATTTATAGTTGCACAGCGATCATCATAACCCAGTTTTACAGCATTTCCATCCCAAACCCCCAGCCCATCCCCCTCCCCCCCAACCTATCTCCTTTGGTAACCGTAAGTTTTTCAAAGTCTGTTAGTATCTGTTCTGCAAAGAAGTTCATTGTATCCTTTTTTAAGTTTCCACATATAAGTGAAAGCATATGACATTTGTGTCTCACTGTCTGACCAACTTCACTTAGCGTGATGATTTCTAGGTCCATCCATGTTGCTGTAATGCCATAATTTCATTCGTTTTTAGGGATGAGTAGTGGTCCATTGTGTGTATGTACCACATCTTCTTTATCCAGGCATTTAGGTTGCTTCCATGTCTTGGCTATTGTATACAGTGCTGCAGTGAGCATTGGGGTATATGTTTTCCATGGTTTTCTCAGGATAGATGCCCAGGGGTGGGTATACCTTTTCACTTCCAGTAAGATAGGTTACAGAAACAAGTATCTTTCCTACCTGTTTGTCAGCAGTTTCCTGTTTGGTATTAACTGTTACGTGATGTTCCTTCCAAGGTAAACCGATGCGATTTATTCCTAATCTTCTTTTGCAGTTTGGCTGGACCCATGTAACGTTACTGATTGTTGTAACCCAGTCGCATCTTGTTATCCACAACCTGTTTGAAGGAATGATCTGGTGAGTGATGTCAGTGAGGGGCAGTCTTCCTTTTATTTTGTAGGTGTTCTGTTGGATAGCTGGGCTGCGAAATGCTGATTCCTGTCTAAGCCAGGGGCTCTCACCTGAGCTTCATCAGTCCCCCCGCAGGCTTAGTTCCTGCACAGACGGCTGACCCCCCAGTCCTTAGTTTCTGCTTCAGTAGATGTCAGGTGGGGCCTGATAACTTGAGTTTCTAGTACTTTCCCAGGTGATGCTTATGCTGCTGGTCAGGGCCTACACTTTGAGAAACCACTGTTATAGACTAAGGTATATAGGGATGTTTAAAGAGTCAAAGACAGTGCAACTGTACGGCAACAAATTTGAAAATCTAGATGGAAAAAAAATTGCGATTTCCTGGCAAGAGGTCAGTGACTAAAAGTCATGAAGAAGAAAACTTGGAAAGATCAATACCTGAAAGAACTTTGAAAATCGCAGAAGGAGCTACACCTAGAAAAAATGACCAGCGCTGTCAGCTGAGTTTTATCTAAAACCTACTGTTAAAGCTGATGAAAGCATAGGGAGGGAGAAACAGGAATGACAAACTGAATTTTTTTGTGAACATAGAGAAATCATTCTTTTTTTGTTTTTTGTTTTTTTAGGGCCCCAGGCACGACATATGGAAGTTCCCAGGCTAGGGGTCGACTTGGAGCTGTAGCCACAGGCCTATGCCACAACCACAGCAACGCAGGATCCGAGCCCCATCTGTGACCTACATCATAGCTCACAGCAACCCACTGAGTGAGGCCAGGGATCAAACCTGCATCCTCAGGGATACTAGTTGGGTTCATTACCGTTGAGCCACAATGGGAACTCCTATAGATAAATCATTCTAAATATATTATTTAGAATAGCAACTTGTCAAAAGAATGATGGCAATGTGTCAAAAGAGTGATATAACTAGTAGATTTTATTCCAGAAATGCCATGGTTTCAGCAGGAAATCTAACACCATTGATAGAAATCAGTGGGCTGACAAAGAAGCTATGGTTTTAGTGAAGAGATGAAGGTATCTCCTAGCATATATGAAGTACTAAAGTATTGGGTAAGATCTCAGACTGTGCCTCTTTTTTCAGATCTTAGAATGAAGATAAGGTAATGCCCACTGCCTGAGGAATAAATTAAGAAAGACCTGTAAAGTGTTTAGAGCAGAGAGTAGCTATCCAAATGTTAGCCTTGAACATTATTATGTTTAAATAGTGCTGATGGCCCAGGGAGGCACACTCTCCCTAGGATTTTCTTTTTTTTTTTTTGTCTTTTTAGGGGCCACACCCATTGCATATGGAAGATTCCAGGCTAGGGGTTGAATCAGAGCTGCAGCTGCTGGCCTATACCACAGCCACAGTCGCTGGGGATCCAAGCCACACCTGCGATCCTTACTGCAACCACACCGGATCCTTAACCCAACGGATGAGGCTGGGGATCGAACCCACGTCCTCATGGATGCTAGTCAGGTTTGTTATCACTGCGCCACCTCAGGAACTCCTTTTTATTAGGTAATTCTAAATAGGGGCTCAGGCTAAGTCCTTGTCTTTCGGGCCAGATACAGCACTTGGTTCTAGAGCGAATTGTATCCAAGTCCCTGGTTACTGGTTTTCAAACTCAACCTACAAGACTTAACTAGAGTTGTAGAGCAGAGAATATGTGCTAGATGCCTCAACGAAGTAAATGAGGTGGTTGGGTGGATACAGACAGACACTCTAAACCCCTCCCTTAACAAACAAGAAGTCAGAAAATATTGCCTAGAGTTGAAGGGCCAGGAAATCGAGATTTTTGTATATTGTGTTACACTGTAATAGAGATGGGAGTTCCCTTCGTGGCTCAGTGGTTAACGAATCCGACTAAGAACCATGAGGTTGCGGGTTCAATCCCTGGCCTTGCTCAGTGGGCTAAGGATCCGGCGTTGCCATGAGCTGTGGTGTAGGCTGCAGATGCTTCTCGGATCCCGCATTGCTGTGGCTGTGGTAAAGGCCGGCAGCTACAGCTCCTGTTAGACCCCTAGCCTGGAAACCTCCATATGCTCCGAGTGCGGCTCTAGATAAAGGCAAAAAGACAGAAAAAAAAAAAACTGTAATAGAGACTAAAAAAAAAGTGCCAGAGAGTGGAGAGTGAGGAAAGGAGAAAAATGGTACACAGTGGAAACTGTCCCCTTTTTCACGATGGGGATGACCAGACTACCAGCAGAGGGAGGCAGAGCCGAAATCTGGCTGTATGTACTTATGTGCTGTGGTCTTGCCCTCGCTGTAGCCCTAGGGAAATGCAGGGCTCACTAGAGCCTAGTGATAAACAGTTTAAAAAAAGAAGTGTGGTAAATTATGGAATAGAGAGATTACTTAGAATATGGAGGTAACTACCAGAAGGTAACTACTAGAAGAAGAAAAGTCAGAAGTGAGTAAAAGTAGTATTTCATAGAATAGAGATAGGAATAAGAGAAACAGCCCTATCAAGGAACTTTTTATTTTTTTTTTTTCTTTCTTTTACGGTTTAAAATTTTATATTACTTTATAACAAAAAAAGAACAAATGACGCTTTATAGCATACCACCTCCATTTATTCAGTAAGTTGTTCAGTAAACGTTTGAAGGCGCTATGTGCCGGGTCCTAGTTATGGCTCATGTACTATTTTATTTCTTTGAAACATACTTCTGCATTGTTTTGGTACTGAACTTTATGAATGGCACTGTCTGGTGGACTCTGGAGGTGTCATCATCTTGTTAGAGTTGATTCTTCGGTTTACTTCGTAGGTTCATCGTCCCCATCTCTTGTGTGATCTGTAATGACATCATGGCCTATATGTTTGGCTTCTTCTTTGGTCGGACCCCACTCATCAAGGTAAACGGATCGCCCTCCCATGGACCCGTCGCTGTGAGGGAAGGGTGGTGCCTTCAGGGTGAGGAGATCAGCTTGGGAGGCCGAGACGAGATGTAGGTGGTGTGTACGTCTTCACCTCATCCTGGAGAAATGCCAGTAATAAATTCGATTCAAGCAAAAAGCTGCAGGAAGATGTGATAACTAATCATAGGAAAAACCAAAGAGCTAGTAGAGAAAATGTTTTTATAGCCTGTGTAGTCACACTTTTTTTTTTTTGTCATTTTAGGGCCCCACCCACGGCATGTGGAGGTTCCCAGGCTAGGGATCTAATTGGAGCTGTAGCCACTGGCCTACACTGCAGCCACAGCAATGCAGGATCCGAGCCGCGTCTGCAACCTACACCACAGCTCACGGCAACGCCGGATCATTAACCCACTGAGCGATCGAACCCGCAACCTCATGGTTCCTAGTCGGATTCTTCAACCACTGCGCCATGACGGGAACTCCTGTGTAGCTACACTTTTGAGGCTTTGATCTGAATACGAGTGGTGTCCTTTATTTCATATACTGTTTTATACTGTAATTATTTGACCAGCTGAAACAAAGACAGTGGAGTGCTCTCAGGCAGGGAACAGGGACACTAATCACGGGCATATTTTAGAAGGTGAAGTGGTTAGTCGAATGAGATTTTTAAAAGGAGAAAGATTTTTAACAGTTATTCCCAAAGCCAGAGTTGTGAAGATGCCTTTGGTTAAGAACTTGCTTTCTGTCCACAGCTGTCCCCGAAGAAGACCTGGGAAGGTTTCATTGGAGGCTGCTTTGCTACTGTGGTCTTTGGCCTTCTGGTAGGTGGTGGCTCCTGGCTGGGCGGGGGATGGACGGGGGCCTCCCACCCACCTTCAAAGCCCACCCAGGGCTAGAGGGTGGGTTTCCGTGAGGCCAAGGACTCTGTCCTGCCGAGTGGCAACCTGCCCTGTAGTGAGGCATGAACACAGCATGGGCAGTGCCAGCTGTCCCTCGTTTGCCAGTTTCAAGCAGCGTCTGGGCAGTAGAGGGGCAGGGGTCAGGCACACCTTGTATTCCTCTCATGCTGAGGCCTGGTGACACGCAAGAAGTGACATTCTTTTTTTTTCTCTTTCTTTTTATGGTTGCACTTGCAGCATATGGAAGCTCCCAGGCTATGGGTCCAATTGGATCTACAGCTGCTGGCCACGGCCACAGCAGTGCGAGACCCGAGCCAGGTCTCTGACCTACACCACAGCTCACAGCAACGCTGGATTCTTAACCCACTGAGCAGGGCCAGGGATCAGACCTGCATCCTCATGGATACTAGTCGGGTTCGTTACCACTGAGCCACAACAGGAACTCCAGGAGGTGGCATTCTTGTCCATGCATTGATATTTTGCCTGAGAGTGAGACATGAGGCTGGATATGTGTTCCCAGCCCAGACTGATTTTCCTGCCTGTGCACCTTGCCTGGAGTTGCATGATCTTCCATCCTTTTCTGGAACGCCATCCCCTGCTTCTGAGCCTCCGGCCAGTCTCTACCCTTTTCAGAACTGACCAGCTGCCTCGGGGCTGACTCCTGTACTTACTGCTCTGCAGTCTTCTTCCCTCCTGGTTGTCCCTCTCTCACGGTGCCGCTCCCCCCCCCACCTGCCACTTTGAATGAAGAGATTCTGAGAAAAATGGACTACAAAATGGGGTGAAACTTCTTGTGGTTCTTTGCCTGTATTCCTTCAGGTCTTTACCAGATTTATTCAAGACCTGGTTGTTTTTTTTTTTTTTTTTTTTTTTTT
>PVHT021183554.1:896742-910375 GCA_004024745.2 Catagonus wagneri
AAAAAAAAAAAAAAAAAAAAAAATTTAACAGGTAATAAGCCTGGGCTTAAAAAAAAATGTTAACAGGTAATAAGCCTTGGCTTGAAAAAAAAAAAATGTTAACAGGTAATAAGCTGGGCTTGAAAAAAAAATGTTAACAGGTAATGAGCCTGGGCTTGAAAAAAAAAAATGTTAACAGGTGATAAGCTGGGCTTGCAGGCATCTTGACTGACCTCAGTTGTCCTTTTCCAGAAAACGGTCCGGATGTACCCCTTCCAGATTCACAGCATTGCCCTCTCCACGTTTGCCTCACTCATCGGGCCCTTTGGAGGCTTCTTCGCTAGTGGATTCAAGCGCGCCTTTAAAATCAAAGTAGGAAAACCCTTTTCTCTGCCCCTCTCGTTGTTTCCCAGCCAGACCCATTTTTACCCGCCTTCCGCCTTCCTCCTCCTTTCCCAGCCCATCAGCCGTTACCCCCTTCAAAATGCCAGACTGTGAACCCCAACTGTCCATGTGTGCTCTTCTTCACCCCTGCATGGAGCTTAGGTAGGGTAAAGGGGGTTTCTAAGAAAATTCAGTAGCTGGATTTTCAGTTGATTGGTTACTATATCTGGTATGTTTCTTTTTTTTTAAATTTTTTAATGCTTTTAATTTTTTTCCATTGGAGTTGGATTACAGTGTTCTGTCAGTTTTCTGCTGTACAGCAAAGTGACCCAGTCACACATATTTATGTACATTCTTTTTCTCACATTATCATGCTCCATCATAAGTGACTAGATATAGTTCCCAGTGCTATAAGGCAGTGTCTCATTGCTTATCCATTCCAAAGGCAATAGCTTGCATCTATTTACCCCCAATTCCCAGTCCATCCCACTCCCTCCCCCTCCCCCTTGGCAACCACAAGTCTGTTCTCCAAGTGCATGGGTTTCTTTTCTGTGGAAAGGTTCATTTGTGCGGTATATTAGATTCCAGATATAAGTGATATCATATGGTATTTGTCTTTCTCTTTCTGACTTCATTTAGTACGAGAGTCTCTAGTTTCCAATGCAAATGCCATTATTTTGTTCTTTTTTATGGCTGAGCAGTATTCCATGGTGTATATATAACACATCTTCTTAATCCATTCATCTGTCAGTGGACATTTTCTTGTATGTTTCTTTAAAAGAAACAATTTAATAAGATTGTATACCATTATAGCTTTAGCCACTTAATACTTCACTTTTCACTTTCTGTTGCCCTTAGCTACTCAGGCTAGTATCTGGGAACTGAGGTGGGACCATGGGCCAGGCTTTGATCTTGGCCAAGGCCAGACTTACCAGTCCTTCCCCTCTCTAACAGGACTTTGCCAATACCATTCCTGGACACGGAGGCATCATGGATCGCTTTGACTGCCAGTATCTCATGGCCACCTTTGTCAATGTGTATATCGCCAGTTTTATCAGGTACAGTACCTTTCCACCTGAACCAAGTTGGTGGATTTTTAAGTGTGGTGAAATTCTAGAATCCTAGCTCCTCCGTTTGAGTGAAAAGCATCCTAAATATGAGTGTGGTTTTCAGGCGCTGATTTTATTTTTAATTTAATTTAATTAATTTAATTTTACTGTTGGCTGTCCCTCTGGCACGTGGAGGCTCCTGAGCCAGGGATCTGACCGTCGCCACAGCAGTGACCCAGGCTGCTGCAGGGAACTCCCTCCGTGGCTATTGTTTATGGATTCGCTCAGACCTCCTAACCCTTTGTTAGTAGAGAATCTGGACGGGGAGGAGCCACTTGCATAATCAGGTCCTCAGAATTGCCAGGCCCTGCTCAGTGCCGTTTCTTCACATCCTCCTCCAGGGGCCCAAACCCAAGCAAGCTGGTCCAGCAGTTCCTGACCTTGCGGCCCGATCAGCAGCTCCACATCTTCAACACACTCAAGTCTCACCTGATGGACAAGGGGATGCTAACAGCCACCACGGAGGATGAATAGGGCCGCCCGGGGCTGGGAGAGCAGGGCCAGGACTGAGGGCAGGGCTCTGAGGCAGTTCGCACCGGAATAACTTGGGTGAAGACAGGCTTCAACTCACTGATCATTGTTTTTTTTTTAATAGTGTTTTTTATTTGTCGATTTAAAAAAAAAATCTGTATACAATCTATGTGCTTACGATTTGGGTTGTGAATAAACTACAATGTTAGGGTTGAAAAGAAGTCGGGGGGGCGGTAAAACCTTTGGGGTTTTTTTAAATGGGAGTTTAGAGCAGCCAGAGGGACAGTGTTCCCCAGCTCTGGTGGAACCCGTGTGGTGCTCCAGCCCCCAAGAGAAGTTTCCATTCCTGGGCTTGATCAGAGTGGCCGTTTGTCCTGTTGAGCCCCCCCTGCTCCCTCTCACTCGCCCGCAGCTGTCCTTGTAAGCTGAGCCCCAGCAGGGAAGAGGCGCCCGGCTTGGATGGCTTCACCCTAGCCTTCCTGAGGACCCCACCCTGGGGCTTCAGAAGGTTTGCCTTCTGTAGGCTAGAGGAGCGAAAGCTTCTTCATCAGAGAGGTGTCCCGTTCACGAAACCCCGTGGTGCATGAGCGCTGCTGCATAAGATGGGTTCACCTTAATTCATCACAGACTGAAAGAAGGCTTCAGGTTTTATTTTTTTCAGAAAGCATGAAAAAGAATAATCATCGGGGAGAAAAGCCACACTGTCCTGTTTCAAGTGTGTGCAGTAGAATGTACTGTGACTGTGCCCTTTCCCCCAGGTTTTCGGCTTAGGCGGCTCCCGGAGGGCGATCTGGCTAACTGGCTCTTTTCAGGGATGATGCGGTTAGCATTTGTGCTGTCGCTCGTTGCTGCTGAGTCCTTGCTGGGGGCCTCCCCATGGGGCAGGGAGCAGAGGGGCCCCTCACGCGCTCACGCACACCCTTGGCCTGGCTGACGTCTACGTAGCTGCCGTGTTGTATTTATATTACTCTTGAGGCAAGTGTGGATCTGTGTGTGTGTTTCAAAAATGACTGATTTCTTAGTGATTCCAATCGTACCGTGACTTCCTCGCTGAAGCCACAGAGCCCTGCTTCCGAGTCTGGGTCGCCCGATTGAATGAGAGGTTTTGAATCTTCTGAGGATTAGATAGATGCACACTCGTTATATAATGTGATCGGTTTCAATGTCGTCTGTATTTTACAGGGGGACCTTCTTTCTTTTAAACTGTGATTTATTTATTTTTTTCCTTTGGATTAGAGAAGCGAGGTTGACGTTTGGAGTATTCGCTCTTTGTCAGGACAGTGAGCCAGGGAGCAGAGGAGAGCGTGCTGCACGCCCAAGCGCGTTCCATTGTTCTGGGCCGCGGCGGTCCTCGTTGCCAGGTGGCGGTGTCGCAGCTTGCTCTGCAGCATGTGATCCGGTGCTGCTCCTCTTTGTGTGCCGGCCTCCTTGGAAGCGCATGGTCAGCCCAGAGCACTCAGCACGGCCAAAACCCTCTTGACCTCTCAGCTCGCAGGTGTGACCTTCCACGTGTGGCCACTTCTTTCCTCGGCACTTTTATTTCCACTGTAGTTCACGGCTTCACTTTACCAGCCTGAAGCCCCCTTTTTTCACACGGGCCTTTGGCTCTGGCCGTGTGACTGGGCAGGACGCGTGAGCCCGTGGGTCCTCATATTCTGAGCTGTCTGTCTTCCAATCCCGTGTTCTGTGGTTCTGGCTGAGCGAGCGCATGTACCAGAGGCTGCTGTGGGTGTTGGACCACGTTCCCAGTGTTGAAAAAGCAAGTGCTTCGAGGCCTTTTCTAAATGCTTGTCCTCAGCAGTCAGTCGACAACCGTGCAGGTGATTAGCAACAGATCTAGTTTTCTGATTGAAGAATGAACTGGGTTCCTCAAGTCAGAGATAGAATGGCACCTCTCCCATTGCCCCACTGTGGGCAGGTGGGGGGTCCTTGGGAGCAGGGAGTCTCGGCTGGAACCCAGCAGCAGAGAGCCACCTTGAATAGTCTGCCTGGGAGTTCCGGGAGCCTGGCACATTCCAGGGGATGGAGCTGCTGAGGGGGTCAGTGGAGCTCCATGCAAGAAGGCCGGAGGGTCAGCTGGTGTTTCCTTTTCTTCTGATTTCCTCACGTGCTTGCTGGTGAAATAAGGGGGGTTTCATAGTGGAGGGAGGGGTCGGGACACTGATGCCACCCTGTGTCTATGTCACGTTGTTTTCCTTACTTCCACTTGTTGAAAATCTTTCACTGTACAGCCAAGATTCCAGAGACTGTTGTAACACACACCCGTGCAGGTCCTGATGAGTGGCATAACAACTTGCTTCAAATCCCTTTTTTTTTTTTTTGGGGACAGAAATAAAATATGACAAGTTGTGTGTCCTCCCTTTCTGTGGGTTCAGCGCCTCACTTCCATGCATGGTTTTGTGTTTCCCACTTTTTCTGTAATCGCATATATTATGCAGTCCTGATTTTGAGGTTTCGTTTTCTTTTCCAATTTAACTCCTATACATTTTCAGGGCAGCCTGCCGAGGTCCTTGGGGTGAGAGGCACCTTACTGGAGAGGAAGCCAAGGGCCAGAGGGAAGAGTATACCCCCGACTCCGGGTCACCAGGTGGGGTCCAGATTTCCCCCATCTCGGGCTCTGCCAGCTGGGACGAGGCTGAATCACCGTGACCCCGTCCCCTTTGGGAAAGCACAGTCTCCTTCCGGCAAGCTTAGGGGACCCAACCTGCATGCCAGGTTTGGAGCTTAAGCTGCTATTAGCGCCTACCCGGTGACATAAGCAGCTGATGAACAAGGGTGTCACAGAACCCAGGGAGTATCTGCAGGGGCTGGGCCCGGGCGCCCTCCCTGCTGAGGTCCTGCTAGTAGGACACCTGAGCCTTTTCCCTTCGCACCCACGTGCCATACTGCTCTCAGCATCGAAAAAGTACACATTTATGTTTTGCTCCGAAAGTGAAACCCTCGAAGGCAGCCTGGGCCTTATTATGTTTATTATTTTCTGCCTGTTTCATATTCTGAGCATTTTGCGGGCTGTAGTTGAACCGTATTTAAGGTCTGTTTCCAGTCCGTGGTGTACAATTCTATAATGTATGTTTGAAACTAGTGTCTCTTTTCAGAAGGGGCAGCATTTAACTTTTAACGTTCCACAGGTGGACTTGGGAAGCATTTTATGGTATTTATTTTTCCCCATTGGGCTTTTTAATCCTATAACTTATATTTTGCAAGACGATTTCAAAAATATATTTCAAGGGAGACTGAGCAGACTCTTTGATTTGAGTGAGCTAGTTGCTGAGCTGGCTGGAGGTTGGCTGGAACCGATGCGTGGTTCAGATCTCTAAACCCTCAGTGAGCCGCCCGCAGGCTCGGGAGCATCCCCGGCGCCACGGGCAGTGCGCTGTGTTCGCCGGACTTGGCAGAGAGCCTCGTTGCTTGGGAAACTGGACAGCAGTGGCCTTGCTCCATCCCGAGGTCAGTTTCCAAGGATGCGCATTTGTGTCCCTCTACTAAAGGTGGCACCTCCGAAGGCTCTTTTGTGTCACTGGTACCTTAGGCGCCATGGCCTTTGTCTTTGGACCTGCTGAGGAGAGGCGGGGAGGGGCGGTTTCCCGCAGTCCCGGGGATCCTGGTCTTCCACAGTCTGCGTGGGGAGAATGCCCAGGGGCCTGTCGTACACACAGCACATGACAGCTAACCACGGGCCGACTCACTGCGCTTGTCCACAGCGGGGGCTCCAAACAAGTGGCCGCAACAAACCAGCAGGTACCCGAAGAGGGCCTGGTTCCTGGGCAGAGCCTCAGCATTCCGTGTTCATCTCAGTCAAAACAGGAGTTCCCGTCGTGGCTCAGGGGTTAACGAATCCGACTGGGAACCATGAGGTTGCAGGTTCGATCCCTGGCCTTGCTCAGTGGGTTAAGGATCCTGCGTTGCCGTGAGCTGTGGTGCAGGTTGCAGACGCGGCTCGGATCCCGCGTTGCTGTGGCTGTGGCGAAGGCCGGCGGCTACAGCTCCTGTTAGACCCCTGGCCTGGGAACCTCCATATGCCACGGGTGCGGCCCTAGATAAGGCAAAAAGACAAAAAAAAAAAAAAACTCAGTCAAAACAAACCTCCTTTCCCCTTGATCACCCTCCACGCGGTTGCCCAACTTGCACTTTTTGAAGAGATCCCCCACTCCCGCTTCCTGACCTGGTTTCCCATGTTGGCTGGGGGCCTACGTAGGCTGCTGGGCTTGGGCCAAGTGGCGATGACTGAGCCCGACTGAAGGGCCCTTCTAGGCCCACGTCCTCTTGGTCTGGACCCTGCTCGCCCACGTTCCCTGCAGAAGGTGGGGCCCATTCTCAGCGAGGAACTGGAGTCCCTGCTGCTGAATGCCTGCTTCCATCTGAAGGAGGCCCTGTCTTTCTCTTCCTGCCAGCACCGTCCCCCTTTCAGGTTGACCCGCAGTAACCTTACTCACCTGGGCTCTCAGGTGCATAGAGTCTCTTCTTCTGGGCCGCCTCTTGCTAAAGTAAGTCTTTCAACCCTGTTGTACGTGTGCCCTGTTTTCAGAGGCAGGGATTTCAGCTGGGGAGAGGTGTGCTTTGGGTGTGGAAACGTTGTGGTTTTAGAACCTGTGGATGATTTATGAGAATAGAAGCCTAGACTATGTAAAATCTAGGGTTTCATGGGCAGTGGCTTTTGTGAATCCATGGGTGCTTTGAACCCCTTGTCCTTCTCCTCACCTCTTCTACCAAACGCTTATCTGCTGAACCTCCTTTTTATTTTTTAGTCTTTTTTTTTTTTGTCTTTTTAGGGCCACTTCCAGGGCATATGGAGGTTTCCAGACTAGGGGTCGAATCGGAGCTACAGCTGCCAGCCTACACCACAGCCATAGTAATGCAGGATCCGAGCTGCGTCTGTGACCTATACTGCAGTTCACGGCAATTTCGGATCCTTAACCCACTGAGTGAGGCCACGGATCGAACCCGCAACCTCACGGTTACTAGTCGGATTCATTTCCACTGTGTCACAGTGGGAACCCCTCCTTTGTTATTTTTGAGTCATTAAGTTACCAGCAGTTTGTTTCTTAGTAATAATTGAAATAATAGTAATAGTGCTTAATATGTGCCA
The DNA here is from genome assembly GCA_004024745.2 of Catagonus wagneri. Classification (NCBI taxonomy): domain Eukaryota; kingdom Metazoa; phylum Chordata; class Mammalia; order Artiodactyla; family Tayassuidae; genus Catagonus; species Catagonus wagneri. Next base: position 903,772 of record PVHT021183554.1, read on the forward strand.
GGCACAGTACTAAGGGTTTCTATACATTATCCCTTTTAATCCCCCAAAACCAAACTTTGATTAGGTATTATCCCCATTTTACATGTGGGGAAAAGGAGGTGCTGTGACACGCTAAGGGCAGTGAATGGTTAAGAAGCCAGACTCTGTAATCCAATAGTCCTAGGTCTGGACAGGCTACTAGGTGCCATTCCACCCAGTTGGCTCTGATAACAGCACCTCCCTTGCGGGGTAATTGTGAGGGTTTTATGAAATAACATGCATAAACACTTGGCACAGTGCCTGGTGCAGAGTAAGCACTCAGTATATAGCAGCTGTTTTTATGGAACTCACTGGTAATTGGGACCCAAGTTAGTATAATGCCAGTGACTGGATCCTGGCCCCTGTGCTGCCCTTGCCCTGCACACAGCCTGGGTGTACGAAGTCTAGAGAGCAAGCACACCTCCTTCTGAGAGAAGCGGTCCAACTTTAGCCCCTACCTGTAGCATCTGGGTCCTCGCTCCTTTGCTCAGAGAACCAGCCTGACAAACTGGAAGAGGGAGTGCAGGTTTCAGTAGGACTGGCTCACCCGCCCCCGGCCGCCCCTCGTCGGGACTTTCCAAGGAAAGGAGCTCCTTTCCTCTTGCCCCGGTGGTGTCCCCACTCCTTGGGCAGTGAGGGCCTGTCTGTGCCTTGGTTTGGACCCCGTGTCCCGCTCTGCCAAGCACTGTGCTCTGGGCACACAGCTCAGGAACCTGCAGCAGGTCTCTGGGTGAGCGGACAGTGCATGGCCCCAGAAGGGTGTGAGAGAGAAAGCTTCTCCATAGCGGCTGGTAACACGGAGGGAGAGCCCAGACACTCGCTCGTGTCCTTGCCCTCCAGGCTTTGTGTTTCTTGCTTTCCTACAAGTGTTAACAGGAGAGATGCAGGCGACCCCATGAGGACAGGTGATTTGGGGGAGTTTCTGTTGGATTCTAGGTTAGCGAAGGGCCACATGTGATTTGATTTTTTTTTTTTTTTTTGCATTTTTAGGGCTGCACCCGCAGCATAAGGAAGTTCCCAGGCTAGGGGTTGAATAGGAGCCACAGCTGCCACCCTACGCCACAGCCACAGCAACGTGGGATCCTAGCCACGCCTGCGACCTACACCACAGCTCACAGCAATGCTAGATCCTTAACCCACTGAGTGAGGCCAGGGATCGAACCCTCAACCTCATGGTTCCTTACTTGGATTCGTTTCTGCTGCACCACAGTGGGAACTCCCACTTGTGATTCATGAATGGAGACTAGGCACTGGATGGAGTGAAACCGGATTTGGGGAAAGTGTGGGTGAGGCGGAGTGTTCTTCACTTTGAAGGAATGGCATTGACAGAGAGGATCCATGAGGTTCTCGAGCCAAGAGAATAGTCATGACTTAGAACCAGTGGCTTGACTGTGGCCTGTTTCCCAAGTATTGGTGGGGAATGAAGATCAGACCCAAAGACCCACTGTGTTTAAATGATGGTCTCTCCCTTCAGTTAGGTGCTGAAGTAATGAGCAGGACGGGAACCAGGGACACGGCTGTGGAGGTGGAGTAAGCTGCTGTGATGGGCTGAGCCTGGGCTTGCCCTCCCGGCCCTCAGGACTGGCGCTTGCCAGGCTGGCATCTCCCTCATCGTCTCATCTGATGGACCAGCTGCTTTTTAACTGCAGGGAAAATGGCTCAAGCTGGAGGCGGGGGGGTGTCCTCTGGGCCTCGGACTTGAAGATGCCTCTGCTCTTTGCAGCCTCCCCCGGCTCCCTTTATGTGGTGCTCAGAGCTGGAGTTGGGTGTAGCTGTCTGGGCACTCTGTCCCTGGTGACAGGGTTTGCTGACATCCTCCCCAGCACAGTCTCTGTCCTCCTCGGCTGCTGGAGTACTCTTTTCTCACCTCCATCAGGATCGGGCGCTGGTTTTGCTGGCTTTGTGCCGGGAAACACCAACATAGGAAAAGGGGTTATAAGATGCATACATACTCTGTTATATAGGGTGTCCTTGGAGTGCTGTTCTCATTTTAATCTTCCACACGCAGCACTGCGTGGCTGCCTTCTGTCACACTGGCTGGGTATCTGGGAGCTGATAACAAGGGGAGAGAGCTTAGGGCCAGTAAAGCCAAGGGCTTGGAGTCAGGGGCAGGATGCAAGCGTACTCTCTAGCCAGGGGAGCGTTGAGAAGCTGTGGGTGCGGCAGCAGGAAGAGCACAGGCAGAGGGTAGGCGGGTCCTGTCACTGGTGGAGGCCAGCCCCCTGCGTCTCTCTCTGTGGGGACCAGAAACCGGGCTCAGAAACCTATCCAGGGAGATTCAGCACTCCTGGATCGTGGACTATCTTCTGGAGTTGAGGCTGATAGCAAGTTTTAATTTTTTTTTTTTACTGATGTTTCGTACTTTGCAAAAACAGGAGGGAGAGGCCCAAGTGTTAGAGACGAGGCCCCTCTGTTGAAGATTCTGGGGAAGGAAGGAACCCCGGGGGTGTCGGGTGAGCCAGGCGCCTCCTCATTTCTGTTCACTCTGAAGAGCCATTTAATGAGAAAGTTCCGGGGAACTAGAAATGGCCTCCCCGGCCCCACGGGAAAGTGCCAGGTAGTCAAAAGCAGCCCCCGCAGTGTCTGTGCCACCCTCGCGTTGCCCTGTCCCCTGCCTCTGGTATTTCGCTGAAACCATGTGTTTTTGCCACCGCTGACCTTTCTCTGTGCGCTGCCTGATCAGTATTGAATAATACATGAGGATTCTTTTTCAGTGCAACATCAGAACACGGTAGACTGTACGCTGGAAAACTGTCACCTTATTTATTACATAACCTGAATCTTCCTGCGCCACAAATAAACACCTGCTAAATTCTAGATCGTATGTGGTTTTTGATGGAGGGTGGGGGAGCCAGTCTGGGGTGAGACGGGCGGGGTTGCTCGTATGGAACCGGCGTCACTTCGCAGGATGCTGCCGACCACTCCCCGCTTCCAGGGGCTCCCTCTGCCCTTGGCCATCGCCAGGCTCATCAGGCTCTCCTCCTGCCGCCTTTCTGGGCATCTCCTCCGGCCGGTCCTTGGTCTTCTGCCCCCACTCTGCGAGCGCTCTCCTGGGTGTTCTCAGCCACTCTCAGCGCCTCAGTCACCACACCCGCTCCCGCAATTCCAAGGTTCACATCCGTAACCGTGTGGGTCTGTGGAGCGTCTTTGTGTGGACTTTGCATGTCCAGACCCTGCCCAGGCCCCCCGCCTGTACCTGCCTCAATCCAGTGTTCTTTCACCACAAGCCGGTGGCTAGGAGCAATGTCCCTTCTCAGTGTCCTTCAGATTCATGCCGAGTGCCAGCCGCTCCCTGCAGCCTGGTGGCCTCTGCTCATGCATTCCTCACACCACAGCTGGCTGGGGTGAGCCTTCTCTGCTTGGCACCTTCCTATGGCCTCAGGTCCAAGTCGACCTTGTTACTGAAGTCCCCCAGCCCGTCCCCTCTGGCCCCACGCTGAGGCCCTGCCCTCTCGTAGCTCCCTGCCCATGACAAACTAAATCAAAGTCTATCACCTCCCCATATTTACCAAAGGACAATTCCAAAACTCAGCCAACCCCGGGAGCCCTCAAATGCAGTAAAACTGCCTCTACTTCCCTTTATGTCTCTTCTCAATTTTAACAAGAAAGCACATTTTTAGGGTCAAAAGCTCCCCCATCAGGAATTCGCTGATGGCCTAGAGGTTAAAGATCTGGCACTGTCACTTTTTTTGCCTTTTTAGGGCCACATTGACAGCATGTGGAGGTTCCCAGGCTAGGGGTTGAATTGGAGCTGTAGCCACTGGCTTGTGCCACAGTCACAGCAACGCCAGATCTGAGCAGCACCTGCAGCCTGTACCACCACTCAGGGCAACGCCAGATCCTTAACCCACTGAGCGAGGCCAGGGATCGAACCCGACTACTCATGGATACTAGTTGGTTTCATTACCGCTGAGTCACAATGGGAACTTCTAACACTGTCACCATTGAGGTACATGCAAATTTGCTCCCTGGCCCAGGAACAACTTCATGCTGCGGGATAGGCCAGAAAAAAAAAAAAAAAGGTCCATCAGACTGAAACTATGTGAGAGGTAAATAATTACCCAATTGACTGGGGTAATTGAAGCCATTCATTTCTTTCTTTTCTTTTTTTGCTTTTTAGGGCTGTACTCATGGCATATGGAGGTTCCCAGGCTAGGGGCTGAATCGGAGCTATAGCTGCTGGCCTACGCCAGAGCCACAGCAATGCCAGATCTGAGCCGCGTCTACACCACAGCTCTCGGCAACACCGGATCCTTAACCCATGGACTGAGGCCAGGGATCGAACCCGCAACCTCACGGTTCTTAGATTTGTTTCTGCTGCGCCATGACGGGAACTCCTAAGCCATTCATTTCTGTAGCAGAGCTGGGCCCTCTGATCTTGTCCATGTGTCCCAATTTCTCTGAGGTTCAAAGAGCTTTAGAGGCAGTACGTTCCAAGCCGTTGGTTCTCTGACTTAGCCATACACTAGGCTCACCCGAGGGACTCTGAAAAATCTCGATGCCCAGGCAGCACCCCAGGTCAGATACATCAGAGTCTCTGGTGCTGGTCTCTGGAAAGCATTTCCTGGGAGACTTCCAGCAAACAGATCAGGTGGAGAAGCGGTGGTTGAAACTCCCCTCAGTGAGTCCACCCCTCTCAGACACCTCCTCCCGGTGCACACACAAGTGCCCCCAGGGGACAGCCTCTGGGTGTCCTGAAGTGAGCCTTCTGGTGAAATCATTGGAGTGCCATTCCAGACCACAAGCCACAGTTTAGAATGGCGTGTGCCTCCCAGTACCTCCACTCAGTGTTTATTCTGTCTTGCTTCTATCAGACTGAGTCTGAGTCCCTTTTGTTTGACAAATAACGTTTCTTTCTTTTCTTTTTTTTTTTAAACTTTTTAGGGCCACTCCCACAGCATATGGAAGTTCCCAGGCTACAGCACAGCCACAGCAAAGCAGGATCTGAGCCGCATCTGTGACCTACACCACAGCTCATGGCAGTGCCAGATCCTTAATCCACTGAGCAGGGCCAGGGATTGAACCTGCATCCTCGTGGATACTAGTCGGATTCGTAACCCGCTGGGCCACGGGGAAACTCCCTATAATGTTTATCATGTGTCCCCAGCTAGCTCCTCCCCTCACAACCCAACCTCCTCTTCCCAAGCTCCTCAATCCTTCCTAAGAGATGACTTCCAGCCCCTTTGCTATACTGACCAGTATCTGGACACACACAAGCTTATCCTTTTTGAAATCCTCTGTCATTGCCTCTGGTTGTGAAGATGTGCGTGTATTGGGGGGAGTGGTGCCCAGGAAAGAGTCCTGTGAACTGAAGACCCCGAAGCTGCTCAAAGGGAACTTTTTCCTCATATCATCTCAAGGATCCCTATAGTCCCTACCTACCAGGGTTGTCCTGATTGTCGTCCTGAGGAGGAGCCAGGCAGGGAGCCACATGGTGGATACATTTGCAATCTCCCATGGGTCCTTTGGTTACCAGAGTCCCAGGGACCTGGGGGACTTCCTGAAAGTGTAATTATTTACCTTTTTATTTGAAATAATTTCAGACTTACAGAAAAGTTATAAGGTAGTATAGACAGGAGTTCCTGTTGTGGCTCAGTGGTTAACGAACCCAACTAGGATCCATGAGGATGCGGGTTCGATCCCTGGCCTTGCTCAGTGGCTTAAGGATCCGGTGTTGCTGTGAGCTGTGGTGTAGGTTGGCAGCTGCAGCTCTGATTCAGTTCCTAGCCTGGGAACCTCCATATGCTACGGGTGCAGCCCTAAAAAGACAAAAGCCAAAAAAAAAAATAGTATGAAGAATTCTCTACTGCACCCCAACTCCCAAAATTTTAACATTTTACTACATCGAATTATTAATCTCTCTTCGTGTGCACACACACGCGCACACATTTTTTTTTACTGTTACATAAACTTATTCAGATTTCACCAGTTATCCCAATAGTTTTTTTTTTTTTTTGTCTTTTTGCCTTATCTAGGGCTGCACCTGCAGCATATGGAGGTTCCCAGGCTAGGGGTCTAACAGGAGCTGTAGCCGCCAGCCTTCGCCACAGTCACAGCAACGCGGGATCCGAGCCGCGTCTGCAACCTACACCACAGCTCATGGCAACGCCGGATCCTTAACCCACTGAGCAAGGCCAGGGATCGAACCCGCAACCTCATGGTTCTTAGACGGATTCGTTAACCACTGAGCCACGACGGGAACTGCTATCCCAATAGTTTTCTTCATAGCAAAGAATACATATAGTTTTGGCTGAGGCAATTTGAGGGGCTCTGCAGTGGCTTTGAGAACCAGAACTTCCCTTTCTGCCTCCCCACCTCATCCTGTCTTGCATTGGATGGAACCTCTTAGGGTTTAGCTGAGTGCTGTGCCCTAGGAAAAACTTGGTACCCAGCACACTAGGGCAGTGCTGTCCTATGCCCAGCAGAGGGCAGCAGGGGGACACTAGTGAGGCACAAGGCTTTGGCATGAGACACATCTGGGTGGAATTTGGCCCAGCAGTCAATAGATTTTTTTTTCTTTTCCTTTTTTTTTTTTTGTCTTTTTAGGGCCACACCCACGGCATATGGAAGTTCCCAGGCTAGGGGT
>PVHT021183554.1:911375-926719 GCA_004024745.2 Catagonus wagneri
CCCAGCACACTAGGGCAGTGCTGTCCTATGCCCAGCAGAGGGCAGCAGGGGGACACTAGTGAGGCACAAGGCTTTGGCATGAGACACATCTGGGTGGAATTTGGCCCAGCAGTCAATAGATTTTTTTTTCTTTTCCTTTTTTTTTTTTTGTCTTTTTAGGGCCACACCCACGGCATATGGAAGTTCCCAGGCTAGGGGTCCAATTGGAGCTGCAGCTGCCAGCCTACACCACAGCCACAGCAACTCTGGATCCTTAACCCACTGAGCAAGGTCAGGGATCTAACCATCCTCATGGATACTAGTTGGGTTCCTTACTGCTGAGCCATGATGGGAACTCCCAGCAGTCACTAGCTTTCTGATCTTGAACATAATGCACTCGACCACTTGCTCAGCCTCCTCCTCTGTAAAATGGAGTGACAAAAATATGCAAAGCACTTGCTCAGCAACAAGCACCTACTACACTCATCAGAAACTTATCTGTGGGAGTTTCCTGGCAGCCTAGCAGTTAAGGACTCAGTGTTGTCACTGCTGTGGCTTGAGTTACTCCTGTGGCTTGGGTTCAGTCCTTGGCCTGGGAACTTCTGCATGCCACGGGTGCAGCCAAAAAAAAGTTTTTTTTTATTTTAAGATTATAAGCCAAAAAACACATGAAAAGATGTTCAACATCACTCGCTATTAGAGAAATGCAAATCAAAACCACTATGAGATACAACTTTACACCGGCCATCATCAAAAAGTCTACAAACAATAAGTGCTGGAGAGGCTGTGGAGAAAAAGGAACCCTCTTATACTGTTGGTGGGAATGTAAATTGGTGCAACCACTGTGGAAAGCAGTATGGAGATTTCTCAGAAAACTAAAAATAGAATTACCGTTTGATCCAGCAATCCCACTCCTGGGCATCTATCCAGAGGAAACCATGACTTGGAAAGACACATGTACTCCAGTGTTCATTGCAGCACTCTATACAATAGCCAACACATGGAAACAACCTAAATGTCCATCGACAGAGGACTGGATAAAGAAGATGTACATATACACAATGGAATATTATTCAACCATTAAAAGGAGAGAAATAATGGCATTTGCAGCAACGGAGATGGAGCTAGAAATTATTGTGCTAAGTGAAGTGTCAGACAAAGAGACACCAACATCAAATGCTGTCACTTACATGTGGAATCTAAAAAAGGACACAATGAACTTTGCAGAACAGATACTGACTCACAGACTTTAGAAAACTTACGGTTTCCAAATGAGACAGGTTGGGGGTGGCGGGATGCACTGAGGGTTTGAGATGGAAATGCTATAAAATTTGGTTGTGATGATTGTTGTACACCTATAAATGTAATAAAATTCATTAAGTAATTAAAAAAAGAAATGGCAAAAAATATTTCCAGTGACAAAACGTTCTAATCGTGCAAAAAGTACTCCTGAAGGGACCTGCTGTATAGCACAGGGAACTCTGTGAATATTCCGTGATAATATATATGGGAAAAGAGTGGATGTGTGTATGTGTATTACTGGGTCACTTTGTGGGGTACAGCAGAAATTATCACAGCATTGTAAATCAACTACAATAAAATTAAAAAGATTTTAATTTTTTCCATTATAATTGACTTTTGTGTTTGTTATATTATTATCTGAGAGGTGAATTTCTGGGGAAGACGGGGGGGAGCAACCGGCACCAACACTCCAGTGAAGGCAGGAGCAGGGTGGGCCGCCGAGGCTGGGGCCCGGGGAAGGGTGCACCCTTGCGAAAGAAGGGGGGTGCTGAAGTTATAGCTGTTCCTGAGTCTTCTTACCTCAGGTCCCTGAGGCTAGCTGGAACTAAAATTCATCCTGGGGGAGTTCCTTTTGAGGCACAGCAGAAAAGAATCTGACTAGTAACCATGAGGATGCGAGTTCCATTCCTGGACCCACTCAGGGGATGAAGGATCTGGCGTTGCCTGTCAAAGATGTGACTTGGATCCAGCGTGGCTGGGGTTGTGGATGTGGGCGGCAGCTATAGCTCAGATTTGACCCCTAGCCTGGGAACTTCCATATGCCATGGACGTGGCCCTAAAAAGCAAAGAAAGAAAAATAAAATTGTCTTGGGAGACTGGCTGATGCTGGAATCCCCCTCCACCACCATCCTTATCAAACCCATGAAAGAGAAATGGTTTGTCGTCTTTGCCATTTTAATTGGGAGAGCCCCTGAGTTTGACTCCTGGCTCTTATCACTTACTGGCTGTGTGAACTTGTGGCTTTGGGCAAGTGCCTTAACCTTTCTGTGCTTCGATTTCCTCATCTGTGAAGTGGGGGTAATAATAGCGTCCACCCTGGAGTTCCTGTAGTGGCACCGCGGAAACGAATCTGACTTGGAACCATGAGGTTGTGGGTTCGATCCCTGGCCTCGCTCAGGATCTGGTGTTGCCGTGAGCTGTGGTGTAGGTTGCAGACATGGCTCGGATCTCGTGTTGCTGTGGCTGTGGTGTAAGGCAGGCAGCTACAGCTCCTGTTAGACCCCTAGCTTGGGAACCTCCATATACTACGGGTATGGCCCTAAAAAGCAAATAATAATAATAATAATAATAATAATATAATATAATAATACCCATCCCATGGTATTGTGAGGATAAAATTAGTACTTGTAAAGAGCTTAGATTAGCTTCTGGCACGTAGTACATTTTCATGAGTATTAGCTGTTATTTCAGTATCCCTTCCCTCTTTTCTTCCTGGTCAGTGGGCTTGGTCTTTTCATATCATCCCCAAGATGGTCTCGCTGTGGCAGGGGGGTTACTCTTGGATCCGGACCTCCCTGTTCTGAGCACATCTCTCTGAGCAGCTGCTCACGATAGGGAAAAAAGTAAAGGGCCAAAGTACATGACTAAGTAGGCTAATGCCACTAGGGGGTTATAAATAGGGGGAAAAAAAAGCATGGGGCCCCCCCTGTGAGTTAATGATCACTCAACAAGGTAGGTTTGCTTGGCCGCAAAACAGAAGCATTGGGACATGCCCCCAAAACAATGGTGGAATGAGACCCACATCCTGCCCAGTAAGGTCAGCGAGTTAATGATTCCGAGGACACGCTGCTCCGCACACACTAAAAACAAAACTGTAGTAAATGCAATGACATCACACTGAAATCTCAGATGAGTTTTGCTCATTTCCATGGCGTCATGACAGTCCAGTCTGATCCTGTAAGGACAAGAAAAGCTCCTGGCCCGACAGGGAGGAGGAGGAGGTGATGACGGAAGTTGGACATCTGCTCAAAAATGAGGAAGAAGGTTGTCTTCTCCCAATCCCTGCTTTTCCTTTGCTTATAAAACCGTGGCGTGCTAAGTTCTCGGGGAGCACTCCCTTACACACCTGCTTATATGTCTCACAAACATCCTATACTAATAAATCCTTTCCTGTCACCGACTTTCACTGAATTCTTTCCACGCCAAGGCAGAAGAACCCATGCGGACTAAGTCCCAAAACGAATCCTGCAGTTTCACTCTCAGTGAACTCTCCGTAGCCATAGCTCAACTTTGCAGAATTTTCACCCAACCAAGGACCCTCTACCTGTCTGTTATCTATTATTGCAAACATACCAGGGAGCAAAGGAGATATAAAAAAAAGCCCACTGGGTCTGGAGTTCCTTGTGGTTAAGGATCTGGCATTTTCACTGCTGTAGCTTGGGTCACCACTGTGGTGCATGTTCAATCCCTGGTCCGGGAACTTATGCATGTTGTGAGGGCAGCTGAAAACAAGAAAAAACAGGGTCAGATCAAAATGCGTCAGAGCCAACAAGAAGATGCTCCCAATGATGGGATATTTTGAACATCAACAAGGATAACTGAAGTTGATCTAAACATATCAATTACAAGTATTGAATTCAATACAATACTTAAAAAATGCAGTTTGATCACCACTGAAGAATGCTACCAAGCCAAATCTATTTCCAAGACTAACAAAGAGAAAGACTCAAGCATTTATCCATTTATCCTGCTTTTTGTTTTGTTTTCTGTTTTGTTTTCTTTTTTCAGGGCCGCACCTGTGTCATATGGAGGTTACCAGGCTAGGGGCTGAATCAGAGCTGCAGCTGTCGGCCTACACCACAACCACATCAACACTGGATCCGAGCCGAGTCTGTGACCTACACCACAGCTCACAGCAACACTGGATCCCTAACACACTGAGCGAGGCCAGGGATTGAACCTGTGTCCTCATGGATCCTACTTAGGTTTGTTAATTGCTGAGCTACAATGGGAATGCCTTTTTATTTTTTTTTTAAATTTAAACTTGATGCCTCTACTCTTCTGCATCTAGTGCCTCTTTTTTTTTTTTGTCTTTTTGCCTTTTCTAGGGCTGCACTTGTGGCATATGGAGGTTCCCCAGGCTAGGGGTCTAACAGGAGCTGTAGCCACCGGCCTTCGCCACTGCCACAGCAACGCGGGATCCGAGCCGCGTCTGCAACCTACACCACAGCTCACGGCAACGCTGGATCCTTAACCCACTGAGCAAGGCCAGGGATCGAACCCACGACCTCATGGTTCCTAGTCGGATTCCTTAACCACTGAGCCACCACAGGAACTCCTGATGGGAACTCCTATCCTGCCTTTTCTACAACCATACCACTGGGTATCAAGAACCTGTTGCCTGGGAGTTCCCTTCATGGCTCAGTGGTTAACGAATCCAACTAAGAACCATGAGGTTGTGGGTTCGATCCCTGGCCTTGCTCAGTGGGTTAAGGATCCGGCATTGCCGTGAGCTGTGGTGTAGTTTGCAGACGCGGCTCGGATCCTGCGTTGCTGTGGCTGTGGCAAAGGCCCGCGGCTACAGCTCCTGTTAGACCCCTAGCCTGGAAACCTCCACATGCCGCGGGTGTGGCCCCAGATAAGGCAAAAAGACAAAAAAAAAAAAGAACCTGTTGCCTAAAGATGAACCAAACTAGCTACATAGGTAGTAATTTTTAAATGGGTAAGTAAACTGAAATAATTAAGATTTGGGAAACAGACTTGCACATATATGGTCACTTTATTATTACAGTGGAGAAAGTGTCATCTTTTCAATAAACATGCAGCATCAACTGGATATCTATATGAAAGTCTCAGCAAAAAAAATCTCGTACCAAAAAAATCAGTTCCAGATGGATTTTGGGTCTCAGGTGACCCCTGGGAACACAACCAGAGGACATTTGAGGAAATGGAAAATTTGCTGTACAGAGGGCCTCAGTCTGATCGTTTGCTGGGTCAGAGATCATTCTTTCTCTCCACCCAATCCCTCCTCTCCCTTCCCTTTCCTTACCCTATAGGCTTTGGGCCTCAAGTACTTAAAGAAGTCAGAAAAAACAGTTGCCTGGAATTATTCTTTCATTTATTCACCAAAAAAAAAAAAATAGGCAAAGGCAAGTAAATCATTCCCTGCCCTTGTTAGTATAAGAGATAGACACTTAAAATGGGCCATTGCAACATTTTGGGGAGGATTATTAGTAGCTAATCATCAATGGCGTTTATGAAAGTTTGCATGGAGCAAATATTGGGCCTGACCCTTTATACTGTGTCATTTAATCCTCATGACACCTGTGAACTACATAATATTTTATTTCATAGATTATGCATGAAGTTGGGGCTCATTAAGTTTTAATAAATTGGTCAAGGATCCCAAGACAGTCCTTTACCCATTCTGGCCCCTTACTCAGATGCTACTTGGCCATAACTCTTTCTTTGTTATCAAACTGTTTCTCAAATTATTTGAAGTCTGAGGCCTTAATTAAAAATCTGGCTAGTGGAACTTGACTTTACAGTGGCTTATGGTGGCAGAGTACTGACACCATATTTGAAAGTCAGAGTGCAATTCGTTTGTTATCTGTAGATATAAAAATGATTGATGGTGGCTACTTATGCTTCAGGGCAGCACACTTTTGTGACCCAGCCACTCCAAGAAGGGTTTAGGGCTATAGCTGGCTGGCCCCAAATAGGGAATACATAATAGTTATCTTCCTGCCGTGGCCCAAGGAACAGGGTACAAATCTGTCCAAGGTACAACTGTTGCACCTGCTGAGACACACTAGGGGGAGGATCTGTCTTCCCATGACAAGTAATCAAAGGACTCAGTTTCTTTGGGTATATTCAGGATGTCAGAACAACTTTGCCTCCTTTCTCTGTTTTCAACATAGGCTGTGATTTGCCTAGAGTGGGGAAAAATAGAAACCCTATGTTTCTTTTTTCACTTTCTTCTTCTTTCCCATTACTTCTTTGGAGGTTGTGAGGTGGCATTAACCCTGTTTGAGCTGAATCTATCACCTTAGGTTGAGTTTCCCCCAGATTCTAGGGGGGTTTGAGTGCATGCAGTTTATTTTGGATGTGATCCTTGAAAACTAGAAGGGGATGAGGAAATTTATGACAGAGAAGGAAAGAAACACAATGCATAATGTGCTAAAGAGTGAGTATCTTTGGAGTTCCCATTGTGGCTGAGTGGTAACAAACCTGCCTAGTATCCATGAGGATGTGGGTTCAATCCCTGGCTTCACTCAATGGGTTAAGGATCTGGCATTGTCATGAGCTGTGTTGTAGGTCACACACGTGGCTAGGATCCCATGTTGCAGTTGCTATGGTATAGACTGGCAGCTGTAGCTGCAATTCAACCCCTAGCTTGGGAAATTCCATATGCCACAAATACAACCCTAAAAAACAAAAGCAAAAAAAAAAAATTGAGTACCTCTGACAAATTAAGATGTATATTGTAAGCCTTAGAGCTTGCTTTTTTTGGTTTGTTTTTTTGGTTTTGGCTGCACTTGTGGCATAGAGAAGTTCCCAGGTGAGGGATTGAATCCTTGCAACAGCAGCAACCAAAGCCCCTGCAGTGACAATGTTGATTCCTTAACCTTGCTGGGCCACGAGGGAACTCCAATTACCTTAAACGTTAATGGATTAGATGCTCCAACCAAAATACATAGGCTGAATGGATACAAAATGAGACCCCTAAATGCTGTCTACAAGAGATCTACTTCAGATCTAGGGACACATACAGACTGAAAGTGAGAGGATAGAAAAAGTTATTCTAGGCAAATGGAAATCAAAAGAAACAATATGCTACTAAGTAACCAATGGATCAATGAAGAAATCAAAGAGGAAATTAAAAAAAAAAAAGCTAGAGACAAGTGACAATGAACAATAATGATCCATAGCATAGTATGCAGCAAAAGCAGTACTAAGAGGGAAATTTATAGCAATACAAGTGCTTACCTCAGGAAACAAGAAAAATCTGAAATTGTTAGTTACACCTAAAGCAACTAGAGAAAGAAGAACAAAGAAAACCTAAAGTTGGTAGAAGGAAAGAAATTACAAAGATCAGAGTAGAAATAAATGAAATAGAGATGAAGAAAACAATAGAAAAAAAAATCAATGAAACTAAAAGCTGGTTCTTGAAAAAGGTCAACAAAATTGAAAAACCCATACCTAGACTCATCAAGAAAAAAAGGAAGAGGACTCAGATCAGTAAAACAAGAAATGAAAAAGGAGAAATTACAACTTACACCATGGAAATACAGAGGGTCATAAAAGACTACTACAAATAGCTATGTGCCAATGAAGTGGGCAACTTAGAAGAAATGGACAAATTCTTAGGCACAATGTTCCAAAACTGATGAAAGAAGCAATGGAAAATATGAACAGACCAATCATAAATACTGAAATTTAAACTGTGATTTAGAAACTTACAAGAAACAAAAGTTCAGGATCTGATGGCTTCATAGGTGAATTCCTTTTTTTTTCCAACTTTCTAATTTTATTCTTAAAACATAAGGTATACCATAAATAATATGGAAGATGAAGCAGGAAATGAGCAAACATCCAAAGACAAATCACAAGACAGGGAGGAGAGTAAATTTCGGGAGGGGGAGCAGGTGAGTGGGGTTTTGGGGGAGCTGATGGGTAGGGCACTTGCAGGGGCGGAGGTGACCTTGGGAAAGGTGTTTTTGGAAATTGGCCTGGGGCTCTTGCAAGAGGCAGAGCAGGACCTAGTGTAGTGAGGGCTGGAGCAGTCAGAGCAGGCTCTCCCTTCGGGGCTGCTGAATTCTCCTTTGGCCCTTGGTCTCCTGCAGGAGCCAGTGCAACATTTCCCTCCAGCAGAGGTAAACACACATCAGTGTCTGGGGCTGCTGCCAGAGCGACTGCAGGTTCTCCCTGCAGGGCTGGTGTGTCCTCATGTGGACCCGGGCCTCCTGAAGGAGCAGCTGCAGGTTCTCCCTGCAGGGGTGGTGAGTCTTCATGTGGCCCTGGCCTTCCTGCTGGAGGAGCTACAAGTTCTCCCTGCCTGGGTGGTGAGTCCTCATGTGGATCTGGGCCTCCTGCAGGAGCAGCTGCCCATTCTCCCTGCCCAGGTTGTGTCTTGGCCTCTGGCTCTGGGTCTCTTGCTGGAGCTTCAGGCTGGGCCTCAGAGGTGTGTCAGCCATCCAATGGATTCAGGCACAGGTGGACTCTGTCCCTCCATGCCAGAGGTGGATGTGTTGAGCTCCCCATGAACCCAGCAGAGGGCCCCAGGAGGGGCCTGTGTGAAGTTGCATCTGGAGGCTTCTACCTTCCTTGCCTAGCTCCTGGCAGGTCTCAGGCAGGGGGCTCTGCAATGACAGTGAGTGGCAGAGGGCCCGGCCCCAGGGTGTTAGAGCCCTGCGGGGCCATTATCTTCTTGCTGCTTCTTCTGCCCCCTTGACCTTCTGCTCCAGATCAGGTGAGACCTTGTCTGCTCAGATACTCTCCACTTCTGGAAAGAATGAGACCCCTTTGGAGGGCTTGGGGTACAGTTCGCACACAGGGCTTGGCCCTGACTCTCAACAACCCCACTTCTCCCCAGCCAGCTTTGTCCTGGGGTGTGGACATGACCCACCCAGCAGGCATCCAACCCTGCATCAGCCTGCTCTTGCTTGAGGTGGACCCACCCCTTACAACTCCTCTCGTGGAATCAGAGAGGTCCCTGCACTGGGCTGGAGCTCGCTCTCCCTGTGTTACCTCTGGCTCCCTGAGGGCAAAGGCCTATTGGCATCTGCCCTGAGTTCTGATCCATCTTTTGCTGGTTTGGCAGATATTGTCTCTGCTGTGCCCTGTCTTGTGGCCTTGGCCTCAGGAGAATGGGATGCAGCAGAGCAAGTCCATCCTTCCTCTGTCCTCTCCTGGAGCAATGGGTGCCTGGCTACCTAGGTTCCAAGTTCTCTTGGGCTCTATTGCCAAGGAAGTGAGGTCACTTCCTGGAGTCCACTTAACCAGCCTTCCTCCTTCCACAAAGCTCTCCAAGGGTACCTCTGGGCTGCTACAGCTCACCACCACCCCCAACCCCATGTTCTAGTTCTATGAAAAATGTTCTTGGTATTTGATAGAGATTGCATTGAATCTGTAGATTGCCTTAGGTAGTATGGTCATTTTGATAATATTGACTCTTCCAATCCAAGAGCATGGTATGTCTTTCCGTCTATTTGTGTCATCTTTGATTTCTTTCATCAGCATCTTATAGTTTTCAGAGTACAGGTCTTTTGTCTCTTTATGTAGGTTTATTCCTAAGTATTTTACTTTTTGATGCGATGGTAAATGAGATTGTTTCCCTAAGTTCTCTTTCTGATATTTCGTTGTTAGTATATAGAAATGCAGTTGAGGATTTCCCATCGTGGCACAGTGTAAACAAATCTGACTAGGAACCATGAGGTTGTGGGTTTGATTCCTGGCCTTGCTCAGGGGGTTAAGTATCTGTGTTGCCATGAGCTGTGGTATAAGTTGCAGACAAGGCTCAGATTCCATGTTGCTCTGGCTGTGGCATAGGCTGGCAGCTGTAGCCCTGATTCCACCCCTAGACTGGGAATTGCCATATGCCACAGATGCAGACCTAAAAAAAGGCAAAAAAATGCAGTCAATTTCTGTGTGTTAATTTCATATCCTGTGACTTGCCAAATTCATTGATGAGCTCTAACAATTTTCTGATAGAGTCTTTAGGATTCTCTAGGTATAGTATCATATCATCTGCAAATAGTGATAGTTTTACTTCTTCCTTTTCAATTTGGATTCCTTTTATTTCTTTTTCTTCTCTGATTGCTGTGGCTAGGACTTCCAAAACTCTGTTGAAGAGTAGTGGTAAGAGCAGACATCCTTGTCTTATTCCTGATCTCAGTGGGAATTCTTTCAGCTTTTTACCATTGAGAATGATGTTAGCTCTGGGTTTGGCCTTTATTATGTTGAAATAGGTTCCCTCTATGCCCACTTTCTTAAGGGCTTTTATAAGAAATTGGTGTTGGATTTTGTCAAAGGCTTTTTCTGCATTCATAGGTGATTTTTATCAAACATTCAGATAAGAGTTAATACCTATACTACTCAAACCATTCAAAAAAATTGCAGAGGAAGGAATGCTCCAAAACTCATTCTATGAGGCCACCATCACCCTAATACCAAAACCAGACAAAGATACCACAAAAAAAGGAAATTACAGGCCAATATCCCTGATGAATATAGATGCAAAAAATCCTCAACAAAATACTAGCAAACATGAATCCAACAATATATGCTTATCAAGTGGGATTTATCCCAGGGATTCAAGGATGTTAACATATACAAATCAATCAATGTTATACACCACATAACAAATTGAAGAATAAAAACCATATGGTCATCTCAATAGATGCTGGAAAAGTTTCTGACAAAATTCAACACTGATTTATGATTAAAAAAAAAAAAAACGCTCCAGAAAGTGGGCATAGAGAGAATCTACTTCAACATAATGAAGGTTATAGATGACAAACCCACAGCTAACATCATTCTCAATAGTGAAAAGCTGAAAGCTTTCACACTAAATTCTAGAACAAGACAAAGATGGCCACTCTCACCACTTTTATTCAACATAGTTTTGGATATCCTAGCCACAGCGATCAGAGAAGAATAAGAAATAAAAAGGAGTCCAAATTAGAAAAGAACAAAACTGTCACTTTTTGCAGATGACACGACACCACACATGGAAAATCCTAAAGATACTATCAAAAACTACTAGAACTCATCAATCAGTTTGGTAAAGTTGCAGGATACAAAATTAATAAATAGAAATCTCTCTTATTTTCTTTCTTTCTTTCTTTCTTTTTCTTTGTAGGGCCACATCCACTGCATATTGAAGTTCCCAGGCTAGGGGTAGAATCAGAGCTACAGCTGTCAGCCTATGCCACAGCCACAGAAACATGTAATCTGAGTCATGTCTGCAACCTACATCACAGCTCAACAGTAACGCAGGACCCTTAAACCCACTGCATGAAGCCAGGGATTGAACACATATCCTCATGGATACAAGTTGGATTCATTCCCACTGTGCCACAACAGGTATCATCTCTCATTTCTATACATTAACAGTGAAAGATCAGAAAGAGAAATTAAGGGAACAAGCCCATTTACCAGAAAATTAAAATTAATAAAATACCTAGGAATAAATTTATCTAAGGAGGCAAAAGACCTGTACTATTTGAAAATTATAAGACACTGTTGAAAGAAATCAAAGATCACACAAACAAATGGGAAGATATCCATACTCTTGGATTGGAAAAATCAGTATTTTCAAAATGACTACCCAAGGCAGTCTACAGGTTCAATGGAATTCCTATTGAAAAACCAATAGCATTTTTCACAGGACCTGAACAAAATTTTTAAAAATTTATGTGGAAACACAAAGACCCTGAATAGCCAAAGCAATCCTGAGAGAGAAAAATGGAACTGGAGACATTAGACTCCCTGACTTCAAATTATACTACAAAGATACAGTCATCAAAGCAGTATGGTACTAGCACAAAACAGAAATATAGATCAATGGAACATGATAGAAAGCCCAGAAATAAACCCAAATACCTATGGTCAACTAATCTATGACAAAGGAGGCAAGAATATACAATGCAGAAAAGTCATTCTCTTCAACAATGGTGCTGGGAAAACTGGATAGCTACATGTAAAAGAATGAAATTAGAACACTCTCTGACACCATACACAAAATTAAGCTCAAAATGGATTAAAGACCTGGATGTAAGACCAGATACTATAAAACTATCAGAGGAAAACAGACAGAACATTCCTCAACATAAACCACAGCAATTTTTTTGACGCACCTAGAGTAATAAAAATAAAAATAAGCAAATGGAACCTATGAAACTTAAAAGGTTTTGCACAGCAAAGGAAACAATAAACAAAACAAAAATACAACACACAGAATTGGAGAAAATATTTGCAAATGATGAAGCCAACAAGGGATTAATCACCAAAATATGCAAACAACTCATGCAGCTCAGTATCAAACAAACAAACCCCAAAACAAACAATCTAATAAAAAAACGGGCAGAAGGAGTTCATGTCATGGCTCAGTGGTTAACAAATCTGACTAGGAACCATGAGGTTGCGGGTTTGATTCCTGGCCTTGCTCAGTGGGTTAAGGATCCGGAGGTGCCGTGAGCTGTGGTGTAGGCCGCAGACGTGGCTCGGATCCCGCGTTGCTGTGGCTGTGGCGAAGGCTGGCAGCTACAGCTCCTGTTAGACCCCTAGCCTGGGAACATCCATATGCCACAGGTGCAGCCCTAGATAAGGCAAAAAGACAAAAAAAAAATGAGCAGATCTAGATAGATGTTTCTTCAAAGAAGACATATAGATGGCCAAAAAGTACATAAAAAGATGCTCAACATCGCTTATTTTTAGAGAAATACAAATCAAAACCACAATGAGGTATCACCTCACACCATTCAGGGTGGCCATCATCAGAAAGTCTACAAACAATAAATGCTGCAGAGGGTGTGGATAAAAGGGTACCCTCCTACACTGTTGGTGGAAATGTACATTGTTACAACCACAATGGAAAAGAGTATGGAGTTTCCTCAAAAAACTAAAAAATAGAATAACCATATGATCCAGCAATCCTATTCCTAGCCAGAGAAAACCATGACTCTAAAAGATACATGTACCCCAATATTCATCACAGCACTATTTACATCAGCCAAGACAAAGCAATAACCTAAGCGTCCATCAAAGGAGGACTGGCTAAAGAAGATGTGGTACTGGCCTTAAATGTCAATGGACTAAATGCTCCAATCAAAAGACACAGAGTGGCAGATTGGATAAAAAAGCAAAAATCCACAATCTGCTGTCTACAAGAGACTCACTTTAGGGCAAAGGACACATACAGATTGAAAGTGAAGGGATGGGAAAAGATATTTCATGCCAATGGACAAGACAGGAAAGCAGGATCTGCAATACTAATATCAGACAAAATAGACTTTAAAAGGAAGGCCATAAAGAAAGACAAAGAAGGACACTTATTTAATGGTTAAATGATCCATCCAAGAATAGGATATTACAATCGTCAATATATATGCCCCTAATATGGGAGCATCTAATACTAACAGACAAAAAAGAAGAAATTGATGGGAATACAATAATAGTAGGAGACATTACATCAAAAGACATCATACATACATACATATACCATACATCCTACTTACATCAAAGGACAGATCCTCTAGACAGAAAATCAGTAAAGAAAGAGAGATCCTAAATGACACACTAGAAAAGTTAGACTTAATTGACATTTCAGGACATTACAGCCAAAAAAAATCAGAATATACATTCTTCTCAAGTGCACATGGAACATTTTCAAGAACCAATCACATACTGGGGCACAAAGCTAACCTCAACAAATTTAAGAATATAGAAATTATTTCAACTATCTTCTCTGACCACAGTGGCATGAAAGTAGAAGTCAACCACAGGAAAAGAAATGAGAAAAAACTAACTAATGGGGACTAGACAACATGCTACTCAAAAACGAATGGATCAATGAGGAAATCAAGGAGGAAATTAAAAAAATACCTCTAGACAAATGATAAGACGCAACCACTCCAAATCTATGGGATGCTGCAAAAGCAGTGCTCAGAGGGAAATTCATAGCGATACAGGCCTTCCTCAAAAAAGAAGAAAAATCTCAAATTGAAACCTTAACCCACCACCTAAATGAATTAGAAAAAGAAGAACAAACAAAACCTGAAGTCAGCAGAAGGAAGGAAATCATAAAACCTGAGAGGAAATCAATAAAATAGAGATTCAAAAAACAATAGAAAAAAATTAATAAAACCAAGAGCTGTTTCTTTGAAAAGGTAAACAAAATTGACAAACCTCTGGCCAGACTCACCAAGGAGAGATAAAACCGAAATAAACAAAATAAAAAATGAAAAAGGAGAAATCACAATGGACACTGCAGAAATACAAAAAATCATAAGAGAATACCAACAAGTTCAGCAACAAATTTGACAATGTAGAAGAAATGGACAACTTTCTAGAGACTTACAGCCCACCAAAACTGAATCAAGAAGAAATAGATCAACTGAACAGACTGATCACTAGAAATGAAATTGAATATGTAATAAAAACACCCCCTACAAATAAAAGTCCAGGACCAGATGGCTTCACAGGCAAATTCTACCACACACAAAGAGGAAATTATACCCATCCTCCTTAAACTTTTCCAAAAGGTTGAAGGAGAAGGAACAGTCCCAAACACATTCTATGACACCACCACCACCCTGATACCAAAACCAGACAAAGATACCACCAAAAAAGAAAACTATAGGCCAATATTTCTGATGAATATAGACACAAAAACTCTCAACAAAATTTTAGCCTACCGAATCCATCAATATATAAAAAGGATCGTATACCATGACCAAGTGGGATTCATCCCAGGTTCATAAGGATGGTTCAATGTATGCAAATCAATCAACATCATACACCACATTAACAAAAAAAAAGTCAAAAAACACGTAATCATCTCAAGAGATGCAGAAAAAACATTTGGCAAAGTCCAACATCCATTCATGATAAAAAGCCTTACCAAAGTGCGTATAGAGAAAACATAACATAATAAAAGCCATTTATAGCAAACCCACAGCAAATATAATACTCAATGGAGAAAAGATGAAAGCCTTCCCACTAAAATCTGGAACAAGACAAGGATGCCCACTCTCACCACACTTATTCAACATAGATTTGGGAGTTCTAGCCATAGCAATCAGACAAACAAAAGAAATAAAAGGCAGAGGAGGATTAAGATGGCGGAATAGAAGGACTGGAGCTCAACTTCTCTCCCGAAAAACAGCAAAAATGCCGAGCAACCTTCAACCAAATGGACTGTAAACTTCCAAAAAAGATACTCTGCTCCAGAAGACACAGCGGAGACCACATCAAGAGGTAGGAGGGGCAATTACGCGATAGAAGCAACCCCCTACCTCCCGGGTGGGAAGCCCCACAGACTGGAAAGTAACTGCATCACGGAGACTCAGCTACAGGACTGAGAGTTCTGGGCCTCACGTCAAAACCCCACGCCTGGGGAT